>JAODAL010042621.1:0-34617 GCA_025379985.1 Phyllomedusa bahiana | reverse complement strand
CCCCTTTATGGGGCATCTGCCGGGTTTTTATGGGGAATCTGCATGGCTCATGGGGACATCTACCTGGGTAAAGGGGGCATCTGCCTAGCTATTGGGGAACTACCTGGCTACAAGGAGCATCTAAGTGGCTATTGGGGACACTACCTGGCTATTGGGGGCACTACCTGGCTATTGGAGGCACTACCTGGCTGTAAGGGGCACTACCTGGATATTGGGGACAGCTACCTGGCTTAAAGGGGGCATTAACCTGGCTACAGGAGTCTACTACCTGGTTCAAGGTTTAAATAGGCCACCGAGATACCTACCTATTGGGGCACAGTTTGGCTCCCAGCTCTCCTGGATGCTGAATAGACCATCCAACAGTCCAGGGATGCTGGGTGACGCCAAAACCCTAATTTAGCTTTCTTCCAGAGCCATTACACAGTTAGGTGGAGTAGGGTGTGGCTTTTTCCAATGGGGTGTGGCTTAAATGCAAGATGGGCGTGGATATGCAAATTTTTGGCGCGGCTTGCTACGCACACCGCCTTCACATCTCCTGCTTTTTTACTTTCAAAAGTTGGCTTATAATGTATTCGCATACTCCTGTTTCAGTATGACACAGGCTGCTGTGAGGGCAGTGTGTCTAAGGCCTTGTCCCCACGGCACCGGATTGCGGCCGGTTTTTCAGATTGTTTGCGGTTTTGCAGACCGTCTGAAAAAACCGGCAGCAAACTTTTACACGGGCCGCTATGGAAAACCCGTGCCGCAGTCCCCATTGCACGGGCTTTCCGCCCGGTGCTTTTTCTTTTTTTTTTTTTCTTTTTTTTTTAACTGTAATTTTTATTAAAGGATTTTAAAGATAAATGACATGGACAGTATGACATACAAGATGGTGTTAACAATCGAATACAATGTGATGGTTGGTAAACTATAGCATGGTGCAGTAAGAATAACCGGTACCGGTGCTTTTTCAAACATTGTACATGTTCATTCTAACGTCCGGTTTTCGGACGGTTTATGAACATCGCAATGTGCAGGGCTTTTCTCCGCTCATTGCGGGGACGGCACACAAAAAAGACAAATACCGGTCGGATAAACCTGTGCCGTGTAAACGCGCCCTAAGGGTATGCTCACACAGATTATTGCGGCGCGTATAGTATGCGCCGCAATACGCTGTGTGTTTTGGAACCACGGGCTGATCAGCACGTAATTCCAAAGCACGGGGGCGCGTATTCGCTGCTAACAATTCACATGTCAATTCTCCCCCCGGGCTTGCAATACGATCGTATTGTACAGGCGCGGAGACGACGCGCAATCCATAGCTCTCTATGAGAGCTATGAGTTACTGTAATTGTGGCGCGTATTTGGCCGTGTATAATGCGCAATATGCGGCAAAATGCGCACCGTATTACGTGGCAATTTAAGCCATGGGAACATACCCTAAGCGACCAGTGCCACGGCCCATTGCCACGATGTAATGTTGAGGTGGGATCCTGCAAAATGGGTATTTAATCACTTTTAAAAATATATGTGATTAAAAAAAGTGAAGCCTCTGAGAGCTACAGCATTGCTCGGTCCCCCTTAGTTTCCTGACAGTTTACATTAGACACGACCATGACGCCACGCTTGCGTGTTTGCACTTCTTATCTGATGGCAGGGAACATGAAGGCGCGTGCAAGGGACTGTGGAGAAAGATCCTGTGTCTTTTGTATAGAGAATCCACTTGTTGTAATAAAATTATTTGAGTAAACATTGCAGACGCTCTCTGCTTCCTGGCTGCTCAGCCCCCTCCCCCCTGCAGCCAGTTCATGTTTTGTTTATCTTTTCTCCTGAGCAGATAAGGGGTAAGGAACTCACTTCTTGGCAAAACCCCTTTAACACAATCACAGGGTGCTATTCGCTTGCCTTTGCAGCTGGAGGCCTCCTCAAGGCCTTTGTAGCTGCCACGTCCGTACACCTATAACATCCTACCATAGACAGGGTGTAATAGACATACTTGCCAACTCTCCCGTTTTTGGCGGTGGAGTCCCGCTATTTGGGGTCCCCTCCCGCCCTCCCGGGAGAGTTGGCATTCCTCCCGCCGCCAGCAGGCAGTGGGGGTTCTTTCAATGGCCGCGGCGACAGAGTAGCGCTGGTGCGCTACTCTGGCGCCGCCGGTCCGTTCTCACCGGCGGGTGAAGCGGCCGCAGCGGCCGCTTCACCCGCCCGGAGTCTCGCTGTGCAGGGAGGAGGCAGGAGGGATCGCTCCCACCTCCCTCTTCCCCCTGTATGTCCAGCGCCGGTGCGCGCGGTACATACAGGTCAGCGGCGCAGGGGAAGTGACGCGCGGCTGCACTCAGTCCCTCTGCGCCGCTGAGGAGATCGGTCGGGAGCTGCAGGAGCCTGGTGAGGTGAGTGGAGTTTAGGCTTTGAGTTGTATGAGCTGTACCTGGCGACAATGTACCTGGCAACAGGGGGGGCCCTAGCTGGCTACAATGGGGCACACCTGGCAACAAGGGGGCAACTACCTGGCAACAATGGGGGCACTATCTGGCAACAATGGGGGCACTATCTGGCAACAATGGAGGCACTACCTGGCAACAAGGGGGCACTATCCCGGCAACAATGGGGCACTACCTGGCTACAATGGGGGCACTACCTGGCTACACGGGGCACTACCTGGCAACACAGGGGACACTACCCGGCAACAAGGGGCACACTGGGAACAAGGGGGCATATACCTGGCAAACACAGGGGGCATCTACCTGGCAATAGCGGGGCACTACCTGGCAAACAATGGGGGCATCTACCTGGCAATAGAGGGGGCACTACCTGGAAACAGAGGGGGCACTACCTGGCAAACAAAGGGGGGCACCTACCTGGCAAACAAAGGGGGGAACCTACCTGGCAACAAAGGGGGGCACCTACCTGGCTAACAAAGGGGGCACCTACCTGTCAACAATGGGGGCATCTACCTGGCTAACAAAGGGGGGCATCTACCTGGCTAACAAAGGGGGGCACCTACCTGTCTAACAAATGGGGCATCTACCTGGCTAAAAAAGGGGGGCATCTACCTGGCTACAAATTTGGCACTACCTGGCACGAGGGTGCATCTATTTGGGCTACAAGGGGGAAATCTAAACCTGCCTGTAAGGGGCACTACCTGGTTAGGGGGGTTTCTACCTTTGGCTTTCTTCCAAAGTCGTTATGCAGTTAGGGTGAGTGGGGTGCTTTTTGAAGGGCTGGCATACCGATAACAGGGGCGTGTCCATGCAAATTTTTGCCGCGGCGCGCTCCGCGCGCCCCCCACCACAGTCTCCTGCTTTTTCATTTTCAAAAGTTGGCAACTATGGTAATAGATGATCAATGAGAAGCTTGTATGTGACAGAACATTAGTACTGCCATATGGGATAAGCAATCACGAGATCGCGTGTTGGGGGACCAATTGTTAAAGTTTAAAAAAAAGAGTAAAAAATAAAAAAAATTAATAAATAAATAATAAATTAATAAATACATTTTACAAGTTCAAAATACCCTCCATTTTAAGTAAAAAACATAAAAATGTATATATAATTGGCATTGCCACATTCATAAATGTCTGATCTATTTCAATATAACATATATCCCATACGGTGAACACTGGTGATTTTGTGTCCTCAAAAAATTGGCATAAAAAGGGTGTAACAACCGTAGGTAGTGGTGCCACGTCAGGGAGCAGAGTCTAAGGGGACCCTGGTTTTTACCAGAGCCCGCCGCAAGGCAGGTTGGACTTGCTACAGCAAGAGACCCCCAGGTCGCTACCTATAATGCGACTTGCTTGCGATGGAGGCCGAGGTGTAGCGCGGTAGAGAATCAGCAGGCAAAGTCTTAGTCAGGGACAGGCAAGAGGTCAGGGCAGGCAGCAGGGAAAACGTGGTCAGTGGACGGAGGCAGAGGTCAGGAAACACGGCAGAACAGAACACTTCAGGAACGCTTTCTCTAGAAGCTAAGGCACAATAGATTCGGCAAGGAAGCAGGGGAGATGGCCAGAAGATATAGGGTCAGCGCCGGCATTTAACCAATTACTGGCGCGCTGGCCCTTTAAATTTCACAAAGCCTGTCTTAGGCAGCAAGGACACAGGCATGCAGAGGACAAATTTAAAAAAATAGCAATTTTTTTTGTTTTAAAAAAAGTACCAAAACATAACGCAAACTCTACAGTGAACTCCATAAAAACGAAACCCCGGCAAAAACGTTCAATTGCGTTTTTTCCATGTTCTACCTCACATAGATTTTTGGGGGGTTTCCAAGTACGTTTTATGGTAGGTCAGTGGCACCATTAAAGGGGTTTTGCCACAAAGTGAGTTTGTCTGCTCAGAAGAGCAGCCTCACTGAGGAGAGGAAGGGGGGGCTGAGAGAGAGCCAATAAGCAGGGAGCGTGTGCAATGTGTACTCAAATAATGACATTACAACCAGTGGATTTTCTATACAAAAGAAACAGGATCTTTCTCCAGAGTCCCTAGCAAGCTCCTTCATGTTTCCCTGTCAGCAGATAAGAAGTGCAAACACGCAAGCGTGGCCAGATCAGCTCCTGTCAGCTCCTCTGGTCGTGTCTAATGTAAATTTTCAGGAAACTAAGGGCTTCTGATTAAGCCTGTAGCTGTCACAGGCTTCACTTTTTTTAATGACATATATTTAGAAAAGTTATTAAATATCCATTTTGGAGGATCCCACGTCAACATTACATCGTGGCAAAACCCCTTTAAAAATCATATCTTGTCCCACAGAAAACGAGCCCTTACACAGCTATGTAGACGGAAAAGTAAAAAAGGTTTGGCACTTGGAAAGCGGGGAGGAAAAAAGCAAAAATCTGAAAATAGCTGCGTCATAAACGAGTTAAGAATATTTGCACATTTGCTTCCTTTTTTATTTTACATGGCAGATGCAAAAATAAGATAAAAAGCGATCAAATATATTCAGATATCAATGCCACACACATACACGCAGAAAAATACAAGAGCATTTTCAGCAGAGATATAAGGTGTAGGCTTTCCCACATCCTGTGACTTAACTGGTTGCGGCAATCTACTTAAACCCCTTAAGCACCAGAACTGAAAAGGCCTTAAAGGGGTTGTCTCACTACAAGGATCGCTGCTTTTTATGTTAAAGATCTTGCAAAAACAAGTCATTTTGCAATATATGTCCATGACCAGCGTCCTACCTATTCATAGATATCCCCTCTTGTATGGGCTGCATCAGCTCCTCAGGTCGCTATAGCTACAGACCTTTTTGATCCCCTCCTGATAGGCTGCCAGCACGGGTATGCTATAGCTACAGACCTGGCTTCTACTGCAGCCTAGTAGAAGCCAGTAAACACACCCCTGAATTCAAAATGAAACCAAGAAAACAGGACTGAGGTGAGATGAATCAGTGTAGTGAGACAACCCCTTTAATGACCAGCTAATTTTTTAGCTTTTGCCTCCCTGCATTTCAACAGTCGTAACTTTTTTAGGTTTTCAATGACACATTTGTATGAGGACTTGTTTTATGTGGGAGAAGTTGTATTTTTGGGGGGGCATAATTTGAGTTTACCAATAAATTTCTGCAGAATTGAATCAAATGAACATAAAAGAGTGTTTTTCTGCATTCCTTTTTTTAAAATTCTTTTTTACACTATTCACATTTCACACGAAGTAACCTGTTAGATTTATTCTACAGGTTATTTCGGTCATGTTGATACCTAATAGGTGTAGGATTTTTTTTGTGTGTGTATTATGTATGTACACCCAAAAAATTTTTCAATATTTATTTTTATTTTATTTATTTGACTTTTTTTTTACACTTTATGTTTTTTACTTTTTTCTTTATTCCATTAAAGGACAAATATTTTACTTTTTTTAACACTTTTGGCGTCGCTGCTAAGATGACCTGCATCGCTTGATGTTTAGTTGGGGTTAACTGGTATCCTGTGTGTATGGACACCATAGTTACACAAAGATTTGACGTGATCCTTTTATCTTGCCGACGGAGGTTTTATAATATTAGATATAAAGTCGGCCTGTTTTAATTTCTTGGCACAAGATATATTTTATGTTGAGTTATATACAGAATGACTTTTCATTCATTCATTTCCTTTTCAGGTTGGGTCTATCAGCCACGGCCTGGGAAATCCAAGAAATTTCTGCCTACTGTCAGTAATAACTCTTCTATGGTCCCTTACATACCACCAACTTACAGCTTCACAATGCCTCCATGCACTACTACTACAGGTAACCAATACCTACAGGGAACTCTGCTTTTTTATAAGAGGTTCTTCTCTTTAGTTTACTTATGGAAAAATCTGATCAATAAGGCAGACTGAGATGGGGAATGGTATTGCTTTACTGCTACCATATTCTTTCTCCTCTGCCTAATGCTAGTAATAACTCTTCTATGGCCTCCTTATAAGGGCTTGTTCACACGACGTTTTTGTGATCCGTTTTACGGATCCGCAAAACGGATCTAACAATTGTCAGTGTGAATTAAAAATTGCTTTCAATTGGCAGAAGCGCATCGCTGTTCACACGATGATCGGGCCTATGCCTTTTTCGCGATCCGCTTTTCGGATCCGTTTTTAAGAATTGACATTCAATTTTTTCTTGCGTTTTACGCAAAGAAATCCCCCAAAAAAATAAAGGAGAACCTTTTTGGGAAATCCTGAAAGCGACCCAAAAAAGCGCAGCATCCTTTTATTTTGGGGTTTTTGGGCCCGTTTTGGGAAATTTCCCGGGCTTTCCCCGGAAAAGGGGCCAAAAAACCCCCCAATCCCGTAAAACCCCCCTTTTTGGAATTTAAATTTAAAATATAAACATTGGGTAATATTTAAAGGGGGGTTTTTGGGGGTTAAATTAATTTAAAAAAGTTTAAAATTAAATTTTTTTATTTTAAATTTTTTAAAATTAAAACCCGGTCATTTATTTTAAATTGTATATAAAAGTTAATATATATTTTTTCATATAAATATATATATAAAAAATAAAAAATATATTAAATTTTATAATAAAATAAATATAAATATAAAAAAATTAAAAAAAAAAAATAACTTCCTTGGGGGTTTTTAGTAAAATTTATTAAAATAAAAATATAAATTTTATATAATATTTTAAATAAATTTTGTATAATAATAGAAATAATAAATTATATTTACAAAAAAAATGGTATATCAAAATTAATTTTATTTTTATAAATGATTGTTATTAATGTCTTTTATACATGGGGGGGGTTTTCAAAAACTTGGATGATTTTAAAAAAAAAAAAATGGGGGGGTTCAAAAAACATAGGGTTTTAAATTTTCCCAGTTAATTAAATTACTATGAAAAAAAAATTTTTTTTCTGGTCATTATAAAAGGTTAAATTATTTTTAAAATTGCGGGTTTGTGGGGTTTAAATTTAAAAAAAAAGAAATTAAAAAAAAACTTTCCGTAAAACGGATACAAAAACCATCCAAAAACCAAAATCCCAAAAAAAAGGATCCCGCGGGTTGGTTTTTTTGGGACCCCGTTTTTTTGGATGCAGTTTGAAACCCAGTTTTGCAGGTTAAAAACGGAATTTTCCCGTAAAAACATCCAAAACGGATAAAAAGGTCGTGTGAACAAGCCCCAAAGGCTATTCCCCTGAAATTGGACAAAAAAAGGGCCCTGAAAAAAAAAATTAAAAAAAAACTTTAAAAAAACAAAGAAACCCCTGAGTTTTCTGTCCATTTCCCCTGTCAAAGCACCGAAAAAAACGGCCGTTTTTTGGGGGCCCCTTTTTGGGGGTTTTTTTCCGTTTTTTGGGAACCCCTTTGCTCTGCTTTTTAAATTTGTATGCACAAAAAAAATCCATTGGGTGTAAACAACACCCTAAGGGGATTAAACTTTTTAAAGAAGCCCACTTCCTTTTTTCACTTGAGCCATTTTGACACTTGTCCTTTGTCCTTTGGTTTTTCTGCTGCGTGCTCCCAAAAAACCAAAAATCCACAAAAACCCCCCCTTTAACTTTTCCATCACCCAAGAAAACTGAAAATTAGCGCAAAATCTGTAAAAAGGGGGTTTTTTTAAAGGGGCCAAAAATTCCCCAAAAAAAAAACCATTATTGGGGCCAAATTTTTCCGAAAAAAAAAAATTTATATTTTTAGTTTTCAGAACGGAACATTTTAAAATTAGCCCCAAACTTTTTTAAAAAAGATTTGAACTAAGCCCTAAAACCCCGTCAAAAAACGGTTTTCTGGCGGCAAAATTTGTAAAAAAAAATTATTTATTTCTTAAAAAGGGCTAGATCACTTTATTAGCCCAAAATCTGTAAAATAAGGGATTTTCCCCCCAAAAGCCATAAAAAAACAGATTTTTTTTGCCCAAAACCAAAAAAAAACGTATTTTGGGCGTCAAAAAAGAGAAAACGTTTTTAAATTCCCAAAAATTTAGAAAAAAAAAAATTATTTTAGTGCCAAAAAACGTAAAAAAAAAAGTTTTTTGGGGCCAAAAAATCCTAAAAAAAAACTTTTTTTTGGGGTTTCGAGGCGAAAAACCCCGTTATTGCCCCAAAATCTTTTAAAAAAAAATTATTTTAGTGAAAAAAAACCCGAAAAAAAAAGGTTTTTTTGCCCCAAAAAACCCCAAAAAAAAAAAAACAATTTTTGGCGTCAAAAGGCAAGAAAACTTTATTAGGCAAAACCCGGGAAAAAAAAAAATTATTTTAGTGTAAAAAAAACGTAAAAAAATTTTTTTTTTTTTTCCCCGCCAAAATCCGAAAAAAAAAAAGGGATTTTTGGCGTCAAAAAGGCAAAAAACGTTATTAGCCCCAAAAATCACTTTTAAAAAAAACCAAAAATTTTTTAAATTAAAAAAACCCCAAAAAAAAAAGGGTTTAAAAAAAAACGTAAAAAAACAAAAAATTTATTACGTAAAAATATTTTTTAAAAAAAGGTTTTTAAAACATCAAAATTTTAAAACAAGGGGAATTCCTTGATCCCAAAATTTTTGAAAAAAACGTTTTTTTTAGGAAAAAAATATAAAATTGCGAAAAAAAACTTTAGCGACCAAAGCATGATCATTTAATTAAAAAAGGGGTTAAAAAAAAGGGACACATCAGACACTTGTATGCAAATTTGATAAGAATAACCTTTTTACAAAAAAACCCCCTTTGGGGTTTGGGATTTGGGTCTTGGGGGGGGTTTTTCATTGAAAAATCCCCCAAAAAAACGCCCCCCAAAAGCGAAATAACCGGCGACCCTTTCCATAACTCCTTAGTAAATTTTTTTTTCCCGGGGCCTTCTGGGTTTTTTAAAACATTTTGCAAAAAGCCCAATAAAAAAAACGAGCGGGAAAAAAAAAACTCAGGGGAGAAAAAGCAGGGGGGGTTTTAAAACAAAGTCTATGGGAAGGATTAAAAGCCCTTTTTTCCCCAAGCGTTTTTGGGAAATAAACCGAAAAACCCTGAAAAAACGGCCCCTTTTTTTCTGTCCCGTGAAGACAGAGCCAAATAACAGCCTAAAAATTTAATGATGCCACCTTGAAACTAAAAATCAGGCAAGACGAAACATACCCCTTTTTTGGGCCCCCGTGCATAATCAATGGGGTTTGGGGCCCCCACCTAACTATGAACCACTTGAAAATACTGGTCCCTTTTTTTCCCCAAACCCCCACACCCAGGGCCCAGAAAGCAACTGCAAACCTCTGAAAACCCCCCAAACATCCGCCCCTGATTACAGGTAACTGATACGTACAGTAAATTCACATCCTAAAAATGCTTTGTTTTTAAAAAGGGTTCCTATTTAAGTTGATTTTATGGAAAAATCTGATTCATAACCGGATTTGAATGGAGAATGATATGGTTTAAAAGGGGATTTTCCAAAAACTTAAAAAATTTTCCCTCCCACCTCCCACTGTGCTTAAATAAAAAAATTTAAACTCAGGGCTCCCCCTCTCCCATCCCCTGTTTTCCATCCCGCCAGAGCTCCATGCTTCCCACGCCCCCACGATGACGTAATATTCATGGATAACATAAATGCTGCACCCAAAATCACTGATCAAAGTGGCAAAAAGTTGTAAAACCCGGGCATGTAAACTCTGAGGCCAGGGTTTGGGTTGCACCCTCAAAATGTTTAAATTGGACGGGGAAGTAAACAGGGGAGAGCCCAAAAGGGGGGGGAGCTCGGGCAGGGGCTAAAACCAGGGGGGAAATGGGAAAAGGTTTTTTTTCTATTTTAAGAAAAAGGGGGAAATGGTGGGAAGGTTTTAAAAAAAAGCTTTGGGAAAAACCCCCTTTAAAACTTCCCCCCAAATTTTTTTTTTCCTTCTTTGGTCACTTAAAAACATTTGTAAACCCCTCCAATTACAAAAACTCAAAAAAAAAAATGTGCCTCCCGGGAATTTTCAGCTTTCAGAATACTTTGTTATAAGTTGATCTCTTTAGTTAAAGGGGTTTTGCCACAAAGTAAAATTGATGTAGGAAGCTTGCAAATTAAATAAACATTTTCACTATCATTATTAAAAATTCTGTACCATTTTTGTTTTAGCTGCTCCCTTAGTGATCCATAGTGTACAGCTCGTCAGCAGGGCATACGACCAGTGACGAGAGCTCCTCAGTACTGGCCACACATGCTCACACATTACCTCTCCTCTCAGCAGCTATTGTCAGTCTACTACCTGCCTAGTAATCACACACACTCACTGCTGAGCGAGTGTTAAACCCCAAGTGCTGTCATTCTACTCCTGTCTTCTGTACTTCTTAGTAATCAAACACACTCACTGCTGAGTGAGTGTTCAACCCCCAGGTGCTGTCATTCTACTCCTGTCTTCTGTACTTCTTAGTAATCACACACACTTACTGCTGAGTGAGTGTTCAACCCCCAGGTGCTGTCATTCTACTCCCGTCCTCTGTACTCCTTATATCCGACCGGTATTTGTCCGGTTTGTGTACAGTGCACACGGCCGCGGGGGGTGGCTTACACATTGGCTTGCACAGATTCTGTCCGAAAACCGGACGGAAGATTGTACAAGCACAATGTTTTTCGGGCGGCCTGTGGTTTCAAAAACCGCCGGGCGGAAAACCTGTGCAGTGGGGACAGTGGGGACTGCTGCATGGATTTTCCATAGAGCTCCACTGTGCTAATTTTTGGCCGGTTTTTCAGGTGCTCTGCAAAACCGCAAACCGCCTGAAAAACCGGCCGAAAACCCTTGCCGTGGGGACATGCCCTTAGTAATTAGTCAAACAGTGCAAATAAATAAAAAAGAAACCTCAATGAGGTATGTGCATTGACAAAGAGGAAAACAAAATCCACAGGTTTGGTTCCTGCAGGGATTTGAATCTAGGACCCTTCCTCTGAGCTACATTGTAGCTACTCACAGCTCTTTACATAACCAGACCTTTCTTTGACTACAGAGCGGAAAGGCCTGGTGATGTCATCCTGCTGGGTCACATGATATGTAATTCAAACAAATCACACAACCCCTTCTGAGCACACAGAGCTGAAGAGCTGGATGCAGGAGGTATGAAATGAGATTGTGGCAAAACCCCTTTAATAATTATAGAGAAGTTAAATATGCTAATCACTGCTACAGACCCACCCACAGCCTGATGAGACAGAGGATGAAAAGCTGCTTGTGATTTTGTGAAACTACATGGTGAGAAAACCCCTTTAAGATATTTGGAGCTCATTGAGGGCATGTCTCTTTGAATTCAAATCTCAGTAATGACATTTTGCAAACCTTCTTCTGTAAGAACGCCACCATGATTGTTGGTAATGTCATTTTTTTCCTGTTTGAAGGTGAAGTAGCTGTTTCATTGCCAACTACTGCCGACCACGAAGTATCCAACCCACTGGTGCAACCCAACACTGTGATACCCGCTGAGGCAACAACATCTCTTCATCAAATTCCTCAGATGACGGACCCTGGGCAATTTCTCCAGACAAATGAGTCCGATTCAGTCAGGTCTTCAGAGCAGTCATCATCTGACTCAATGGACATCCCCGTCACTTCTGAGCGCCATTATCCCAGTGATTACAGCAGGCTACCAACTGGTATTCTGCCGTGTCCTCCTGGATGCTCAGGGTACTTTGGATTTCCGCCACAATTTGCTTTCAGACAACCCTTGTTCCTGCGTGGACCACAGTTTTTCCCATCTGGGTGAGAAATATTGTCAATGTATAGATAGCACGTCATCTCTAGATGCATGAACATCAAAACGTTAGGGCATATGGACGTTATAGAGGGAGGTTCTCTTCAGTCATATGTTACATGGTTGGCCACATATTGCTTATTCCCTGTGGTCATTGCAGTGGTTTGCATCGATTGACAGCAAATGGAAGTATAAAACATAACTTTTACTAATATACCTTAAATAGAGGAGAATTTTTTTTTTTTTTCTAATACCCTCATTTAATAGAAATGACAACAAATTATTGGTATACTTGAAAAATGGACAATAATATTCTAGTCAATGTAAAGGACAGATACTGGATATCTGGCACATAATCGTTCCCACTCACATGACTTGTAGATGTTAGGGTATGTTCACACAGCTTATTTCAGCAAGCATTTCGCTGCGTATTGCGCGTTATAGGCAACGAAATGAAGTGAAAAATAGCATTAGTTTTATTTTTCAATATTGCATCTACCATGAAATTTTTTCAAAACATATGTATATTTAATATTTGCATATATAAATCTATGTGACAACATCAAATGATTTATTGTGGAGAGAATTACATCTAGAGATCATGTAAGTGGGAACGAGGGTATGGGGCCAGACAAAAGCTGTCCTTACATTGACTATATGGGATTTGTCCCATTTTGGTAGCTAATAATGTGTGGGTATTTATATTGCCGGAGGGTATTAGAAAATATATGGTTTGGCCTCTATGTTGAGGTGTATCAGTATAAGTTATGTTTTAGTCTTCATTTACTGTCAGTAATATGGATTCTGGAGAAGATGAAAAGCATTTTATATTGATCTCTTCAGTGCATTTGAAGTAAGCGGCATCCCCTGGTGATAAAAGCACGTTACCCGTGATACCAGAAGCCAGGTACAAACCAATAGTCCCCAGGAAGCAAACGTCTTAAAGGGGTTTTGCCACGATGTAATGTTGACGTAGGATCCTCCTAAATGGGTATTTAATCACAGAGCCAGCTCTCATCCCTATCATTAACCTAATACACAGAGCCATTCTCTCCTTACTTAATAACCCATATATCAAAAGAGCTCACTTCTCTCCTCTACCCCATATTAAACCTAATATTCACAGGCTCAGCTCTCCTCTATCATTAACCAAAAATATATCACAGAGCTCAGCTTTCTCCCTTTATCATATAACCCTAATATTACAGAGCTCTGTTCTCTCCTCCATCATATAACCTATATATCAAAGAGCTCAGCTTCTCTCCTCTACCATATAACCCATAATCACAGAGCTTTACTTCTCTCCTCTACCATATAACCCAATATCACAGAGCTCAGCTTTCCCCCTCTATCATATAACCCAAAAATATCACAGAGCCAGCTTCTCTCCTTTATCATATAAAAACCTATATATCACAGAGCTCTGCTTCTCTCCTCCATCATAAACCCTATTCACAGAGCTCAGCTTCCTCCTCATCATATAACCCTATATATCACAGAGTCAGCTTCTCTCCTCTATCATATAACCATATATCACGGCTCAGCTCCTCTCCCAAACATATAACCCTATATAATCCAGAGCAAAACTTCTCTCCTCTATCATATAAAACCCCATTATATCACAGAGCTCAGCTTCTCTCCTCTATCATATAACCTATATATCACAGAGCTCAGCCTCTTCCTCTATATATAACCCTTTATATCACAGAGCTCAGCTTCTCTCCTCTATCATATAACCCTTAATGATAAATATAGAAAAACAAAGAGGGGACGCACAAAAGTGAAGAACTGTAGGAAAAAAAGCACAAAGAATTAGGTAAATATGCTTACTTTATGAGGTTGCGTTTCTAATTTAGAGGCACAACTCTCATATAAACTTGCAGGGCTTTGTGGTGCCGTAGCCCTTAACACGGCGGCCGCTGGTCCCGTCTTTTCCGGGGGTTCAGGTGAACGCCAGATGGGTCTGGATAAGGGGATGAAAAAATAGTGGACCCGGCGCACGTGGAGATCCAAGCAACCCAAAAGATGCTGACTTATTACAAAATGAAATCTTTAATTCTTAAAAGAAGCAGGGGTAAATGCCCCTCGCAACATTAAAAACCAAGGACAATAAAAAAATAGAAAAACCCAACGCGTTTCCTGCCGTAATCCCGGCATTTTTCTCAAGGGTAAAACAAGTTTATAAATCACAAGAGGATCTAAATGGGTGGTCTCTTACATTGGCCGATTAAACCGCCCCGTCGGCGGATCTAAGGGATATGACTGGTCCATTGAGGTGTCAATCAGACTCATCACTGACACGCTACAAAGTGAAGAGGATCATTCGTGTCAGTGTGCAAATTGGATGAATATAACGCCAGTCAACTATCCCGGTGTTAGTTTCTCGCTGGCCGTGTAATCCCGGCTGGGAGAAACCAGCAGCGGTGTATAGCATACGTTTTACTTTAGATAACATTACAAAGTTGCAATATATGAAATTATTTAACCTCTAAGCATGTGGCTGCGTATGAGTATGAACCAACTTACACATTCTTATTACAATGTAACAGTGCATCAAAATATCTCTGCCAATGAACAGTATATTATATTACAGCATGTAAATAAAACTTGAAATTTGCTGCATTAAAACAACCTGAAATGAAGATTATGATGTTCACTTATAGTGTTCAAAAAACTAGTTATATTCTAGATATATGACTTAGGGATACTGGCGCAGAGGGGTTTTATAATAGATAACTAGAGGTGCTGAGAGACGAGTCCATAATCTAAAATGGACCAATCAGGTTAAAGGCGGGAATTGCAACTTGGCCAATGGTGAGAGGAGCCGCTTACAGTATGGAATGGACCCAATCCTAGTAAGGGGGGGGAGTTTTCAAACTAGCCAATGGCATAAGGAGCTATTCTCTATGAGAAGAACCATGGGGAAATATTAGAGACGTTTAATATAAGAAATTCTTGCCGCAGAGTGGTGTGATCAGTCGAAAGGCTAGACTGTACTAGTGGCACTTACTGTACAACCAGGGGCCGGTGGAATATGACGAGTAAAGAAAAAAGCCTCATATCCTTTAAATTTTAAGTGGTACAAGGGTTCTGTAAGCGTGATTGACTTTTGATATATATAAAAGTGGCCCGCTCCCTGGAGGTCGGCTCTTACTATCCTGTTGTGTAATATAATAAAGAGAACTCATTGTCCCGAAAGGTAAATGGGACTTTCAGGTTTAACGTATGAGTTCGACCATATCATTAAGACCTGTAGGCTGTAGTGTCTTTAATCTGTAAATCCAGAACATCTCTCTTTTCTGGAGAGTTTTGAACCTTTGGTTTGGATTAGCTGGAATGTGATCTACAGGATTTATCTTGAGATCATCAATTCTGTTTTATGAACTAACTTACAATGAAGGGCTACACTTGGTTTTATGCCCCCTTTTTTTTTACGCAGGCTCTAGGGCCGTTCAATCTTATGTGGAGTGCACACTTGGATCTGCCGACATACTGTAGTGGCAGGAGCACCCCTATCACTTTAAATTATAAAAGCACTTTTGCGGGTCAAATTTGGAATTTGATAGGATAGGTGGTATTGGGTATTTTAAGTTAAAGTAATGGAAGAATGTCAACATATATCTTACAAAACTATAAAATTAGTGGTTCCACAAGCAAGCTCCCAATTTTCGGTGGCAGTTGTATTAGCTGTTTTACATTTGGTTTTCTGACTTCTGCTGGGGCTACTAAAACTTTTTATATTCGGTGCCCTTCTAAAAATTTAATTTGGTTTTTCTGGAATCAGTGGACTTAGGAATGGATCTGTTTTCAATAGATACCAATGTTTGTTCAGAATTTGTTTTATTTGGAGAATGTGAGGAATTATACGGGGTAATGAGGGAGTGCTTAATTTTGCATCCATATTTGATTTGGACTTAGCTATCGTCCATTGGAAATTTTTTTTAGTGAGACAGTCTTTTTGGGGTAATTTTTTTAGTTTTATCTATAGCATCATCAACTAATTTTTCTGGGTATCTTTTTTCTCTGAACCTATTTTTAAAAAATTTGGCTTGATTCAGGAATTCATCATCTTCCGTGCAATTTTTCCTAACCCTCTTAAGCTGGCCGTAAGGGTATTTGCTAGCCACGGTTTGTGGTGCGCACTGTCGAATTGAATGTAGGTATTGGAATCTACTTTCTTGAAATGGGTAGAGGTAATAAACTGATCTTTTTTCAATATGATGTTGAGATCCAGAAAAACAATGGAGTGAGAACTATGACTTGACGTGAAGTGTAAATTCCAAGTATTGCTATTTAAAAAGGTGATGAATTGTGGGATTATATCCTGGGGACCAGACCATATGAAGATCAAATCATCTATGAATCTTTTATACAATGTTTATATGTTGCATTAAATTGGGGCTGACCGTATATGTATTGTTTCTCGAAGGCCCCCATAAAATGTTTGGCATAAAGGAAGTGCCACTCTGGTCCAACGGTGCATTTTTATGGTAATGTGTATTGTTTGGAAATAATTGTTTTTCCAGGGTGAAGCTGAGACTATTCCTAAAAGGATATTTTTTCTTTGAAATAATTTGGATCTTTCCAAAAGATTTTTAACGCAATTAATAC
Organism: Phyllomedusa bahiana; assembly: GCA_025379985.1. Lineage (NCBI taxonomy): Eukaryota > Metazoa > Chordata > Amphibia > Anura > Hylidae > Phyllomedusa > Phyllomedusa bahiana. The sequence goes on along the minus strand of JAODAL010042621.1, from coordinate 17,931 downwards.
CTAAGTGGTGTTAATTCGAGGAACAATACATATACGGTCAGCCCCAATTTATGCAACATATCACATTGTATAAAAGATTCATAGATGATTTGATCTTCATATGGTCCGGTCCCCAGGATATAATTCCACAATTCATCACCTTTTTAAACAGCAACACTTGGAATTTACACTTCACGTCAAGTCATAGCTCTCACTCCATTGTCTTTCTGGATCTCAACATTATATTGAAAAAAGATCAGTTTATCACCTCTACCCCTTTCAAGAAAGTAGATTCCAATACCTACATTCAATTCGACAGTGCGCACCACAAACCGTGGCTAGCAAATATCCCTTACGGCCAGCTTAAGAGGGTTAGGAAAAATTGCACGGAAGATGATGAATTCTTGAATCAAGCCAAATTTTTAAAAAACAGGTTTAGAGAAAAAAGATACCCAGAAAAATTAGTAGACCATGCTATAGACAAAACTAAAAAACTTACCCAAAAAGACTGTCTCACTAAAAAAGATACCAATGTGACGATAGCTAAGTCCAAATCAAATATGGATGCAAAAATTAAGCACTCCCTCATTACCCAGTATAATTCCTCACATTCTCAAATAAAACAAATTCTGAACAAACATTGGTATCTATTGAAAAAAGATCCTGTCCTAAGTCCACTGATTCCAGAAAAACCAAATTTAATTTTTAGAAGGGCACCGAATATAAAAAGTATAGTAGCCCCCAGCAGAGTCAGAAACCAATTTAAAACAGCTAATACAACTGCCACCGAAATTGGCAGCTTTGCTTGTGGAACCACTAATTTGTAAAGTTGTTGTAAACTAAATGTAGACATCTACCATTACTTTAACAAAAATACCAATACCACCTATCCATCAAATTCCATTTGACCTCAAAAGTGCTTTTATAATTTATTGATGAGAGTGCTCCTGCCACCTACAGTATGTCGGCAGATCCAAGTGTCACTCCACATAAGATTGAACGGCCATAGAGCCTGCAAAAAAAAAGGGGACAAAAAAACAAATGTACCCCCCCCTTAAAAGTTAGTTCATAAAAAACTTTGATATTCCCCAAATAACCCCTGAGATCACATTCCGCAAATAAAACCCAAACAGGTTCCAGCTCTCCAGAAAAGGAATGTTCGGATTTACAGATTAAGACACTAACCTACAGGCTTAATGATATGGTCGAAAATCATACGTTAAACCAAAAATCCCATCACCTTTCGGGCAAATTATTTCTTTTTATTTATTACACAACAGGATAGAAAAGCCGCCCCAGGGAGCGGCCCCTACTATAAATATCAAAAGTCAACACCTTACAACCCGGTACCACTTAAAATTTTAAAAAAAACCCTTTTCTTTACCGCTCAAATTTTTCCCCCGCCCTGGTTGTAAACAGTAATGCCACTAACAGTCTACCTTACTGATCAAACCACTCGCGGCAAGAATTTCTTATATTAAACGTCCTAATATTTCCCCATGGTTCTTCCAAGAGAATAGCTCCTTATCCATTGGCATTTTTGTAACTCCCCCCCCTTAATAATTGGTCCATTCCTCTGTAAGCTAAGCTCCTCTCCCCTTTTCCGTTCCAAAACCCGCCTTTAACCTATGGGCCCCTTTAATTTTGGACTCAGTCTCTCCACACCTCATTATCTATTTTAAAAACCCTGCCCAGTACCCTAAGTCTAAACTAGAATATAACTAGTTTCTGCACTTAAAATGAACTCATAATCTTCATTCAGGTTTTATTTAAAGCAGCAAATACAAGTTTTATTTACATGCTATTAAAAGACTGTCTATATCAGAAATTTAACACTTTTACTTGTAATAAAGAATGGTAAAATGGTTCATACCCCAAACCCGTTACAACTTGAGGGTAAAAGTTCGTATAAATTTCAACTTTAATTTGTTTCTAATAAAAGTATTTAAACACCGCTGCTGGTTTTCTCCCCCCGGGACCACACGGCAGCGAGAGACTAACCCCGGGATTTGACGGGGTTTATTTTCCTTCCAAATACACACGGGACACGAATGTCCTCTTCACTTGTAGGGGGGGGCAGTGATGAGTCTAAATTGACCCTCAATGGACCATTTCATATCCCTTAAAACCGCCGCGAGGCTCAATGGGCCAATGAAAAAGACCCCCCCATTTAAAAACCTTTTTTTGTGATCATAATCTTGTTATTCCCCCTTGAGAAAGTCCCGGGAAAATACGGCGGGAAACGCGTTGGATTTTATTCTCCCGAAATTTCCCCCCCAAAAGTCAAAATTTGATCTAGTAACTGCAAAAACCCTCACCCCCACTACTTTTTTCTCCCCCTCTAGACCTGCCCCTCTCCCTTTTTTGACACTGTCGCCCCTTTTCCCCCCTTCCGCTACAAATCCCCCTCCCCCCTGGGGCCAATCACGGATTTTTCTTTTCCCGGGAAATTCCCGTACCTCACTGTTGGGACTTTCACACTCTCATTTTTTTCTCCCCCCTTTTCCCCCCCCCGGCCTTTTTCTGTGGGTTTTCCCCCGGGGCCCGTCCCGGGCCCACTACTTTTCCCTCTATTTTCAACCCTTTGGCCTGGGTCGCTCTTCCCTCCCCCAGGCCTTTAAATTACCACCTTTTTAAGGGGGGGGGGGGGGGCTGTTTTATACCCAAACCCCTCTTACTTTCCCCCCCCGGCCCCCAAGATTCATTTCCTTTTCCCCACCCCCCCGGACCCCTGACGGTCTGTCCCCTTTTTCCCCTCCTTCTTCTCCTAACTCCCCAAAAAAACTATTTAGAAAAAAACAGAACTCATCATCTTTCCCCCGCCCAAACCCCCAACCCCGCCCCTATTTCTTTTATTCCAGTAAACGGGCAAAAACATTTTTAAAAAAGGTTTCCCACAATTTCCGCTGTTTTGGGGTAATCCTGGGACTCTGCTTTTATTTTTAAAAAAACCCACACATCCAATCCCTCACCTCTGCCTGCCGCCCCCCCCAACCTAAAAATTTTATCTCAAAAGCTTTTCCCGGCTCATTCCTGGGCCTAGACACAAACAAAAATCGGGGCCCTTGCCCTTGTCATCTCCCCCCCTGACAACGCAACATCCTTCCAGTTGGCCCCCCGGGCTAGCACCCTCGCTCCCCTCCAATCCACCCTTAACCCCTGCTGCCCGTCTTACCCAAACCTCTCCTCCTCGCAAATCCTCTCCCCTCTCCCCTCTGCAAATTTCCCTTCACGGGCCCTTTCCCATTGCCCCGAATTAAATTTCAAGCTACAAACCCCAAATGCCCTTTAAAAGGGCCCTCTCCACCCCCTTCCCCCCCTCCATACATCTTCGCCCTAATTTCCAAATATCTCCCCCCACGCACTCCTCCGCCCTCACGGGCCCTTCCCCTCTGCCTCCCCTTTTCATTTCCTCACACAACCGCCCTCCAAAAATTCCCCCCCTTTGGTTTTTTAAACCAAAACCCCCCCCTGGAACCACTGCCCCCACCTCAGCCCCCTCCCCACTTTCACCACTTCAAAGTAACCTAAAAAACCAATTTCTTCAGGCTTTGCCAAAACCCCTTACTAAACTTGTCACTACTTTCCCCCACAACATGTCGGGGCCCCTACCCCCTGTCTTTTTCCCCCCCTCCTTGTAGTTGTGAGCACTCCCCGGGGTGGGGTCCCTCCCCCTTGTCTTCCCAAAATTGTCTTTAAACCCCTTTATCACTTACCCCTTTTTTGATTTTAGGGAATGTATTTAACCCCCCTCGAATGTACACCCCCTTTGGAATCAAAGGCGCTTTAAAATAAATAAAAAATAAAAATTTTGGGTTTATGATAGGGGGAAGGGAAGGATTAAAGCTCTGTGTATAGGGCCCCCTCGGTTCAGCTCATACCTCAAAAGGGCTTTCTTTAAACCCCCAAAAATGTGTTTGTCCCCAAACCCCTACATCTTGGCCCAGAGGTCATTTTTCTCTATTTCCCCCGGGTTCCCTGACGTTGCCTCCTTTTCCCCTCCTTCTTCCCTTTCCCCGTCTCCTAAAACAAAATTGGAAAAAAAACAGAATTTCCATCACCCCCCCTTTTTTTTTTCCCCACCAAACCCTTTTTAAACCCCTTTCCCCCTAAACCTTTTCTATCTCAGTAAAAACCGGTTTCAAACCCCTTTAAACCCCGGTTTCCCACAAGCCCGCTCCCTTTTTGGGGTAATCCTAAAACTCTGCTTTATCTTTAAAACCCCCACAAACCCCAAACCCTCCCCTTTTTGCCTGCCGCCTCCACCTGAAAAACATCTCTGGCTTTCCGCTCATTCCTTGGCTATGCCGGAATCCCCCCTAAAAAAAAGCTGGTGCTTCCCCTTGTCATCCCCCGCCAAAGACTACTGCAACATCATTCCTGCGGCCCTCCGCCTTGCCCCTCGCTCCCCCCCCCAAAACCATCCTTAACTTGCGGGCCCAAACTTTTTCCCCCTTTTCCCTCCTGGGTATTTTTTCCTTTTCTGCCCTCTCCCACTCCCAACCCCTTCCGGTTCCCATTGCCCACGAATTCATTTCAAGCTACTAACCAAAACCTAAAAGGGCTCTCCATGACCCCCCTACCCCCCCTAAATCTTTTTGCCTAAAATTTTCCAAATATCCCCCCCTCAGCACTCTCCGCTCCTCACAAGGCCCTTCTCCTCTGCTCCCCTTTTTTAAACCCGCCCTCAAAACAACCGCTAAAAGACTTCTCCCGTGCTTCACCCCCCTCCCCCTGGAAACTCACTCCCCCAAAACACATCGGGACTTCCCCCATTTTTCCACCAGCTTCAAAGAAACCCTGAAAACCCAAATTTCTTCGGGCCTTGCCTAAAACCCTTTTCAAAAACTTGTCACTACTTCCTCCACAGAAAATGTCGCCCCCCCCCCTCCTTCTCCCCTTTCCCTTCCCCTCCTTTTTAGTTTTTTGAGCACTCGCGGGGCAGGGCCCCTCTCTCCCTCTTTCGTCCCAAAATTGTCATTACCCCCTTAATCACTGTCCTCGTTTGACCTTTTATTGTTTGTTTCCCCCCTCGAATTTTCCCAGCCCCCTTGGAATAAATGGCGTTTTAAAAATAAATAATAAAAATAATTTTTTAATAATGCCTTTGGTTTTTAATGTTCCCAAAAGGGGGTCATTTAACCCCCCCTTTTTTTTAAGAATTAAAGCTTCTTTTTAAAGTAAAAGTCAGCTTCTTTGGCTTGCTTCGGTTCCCCAACGTGCCCGGGGTTTCCCCCCAATTTTTTTGATCCCCTTTATAAACCCTATATTTTCACAGAGCCAGTTTTTCCCCTCCTCTTCATAAAAACCCTATAAATCAAGAGCCAGTTCTCTTCTCAATCTTAAAACCCTTTATTTACAGAGTTCAGCTTCTTTTTCCTCATCAAAAAAATTAAAAAATTTTTCCAAAAGATCACTCCTCTATCTTTAAACCCCTATTTAAAAAATTGCGAGGGGGCCCCCTTTTCTAAACCCCAAATAAATCCAGAGCCAGTTTCTTCCTCTTTAAAATTTAAACCCTTTTTTTTCACAGAGCTCAGCTTCCCCATTTTTCCCTTAAAAACCTTAAAAATACCATTTTCCCCTAAGTTTCCCCTCCATATCAAAAAACCCCTATATTTTCACAGGGGCTCAGCTTCTCTATCAAAAAACCCTATATTTTCCCAAAAGTTTCAGTTTTTTTATTTTCCTCTGTCATAACCCTAATATTTCAAAAAGCCAGTTTCTCTTCTCAAATTAATCCCCTTTTTTAAAAACAGGCTCGTTTTCACCTCTTTCTTTTTTTCCCTTTTTTAAACGAGCTCTGCTTTCTTTTCCCCAAAATTTTTCCTTTTATTTAAAGGGGCAGCTTCTTGACCTTATTTTTTAACCCTTTTTATATCCCGGGAGCTCACCCCTTCTCGCCTTATCTTTTAAAACCCAAATTATCCAGGGGGCTCAGTTCTCCCCTTTTATCATAAAAACCCCTTTTTTCACAAGTTAAAAGCTTTTTTCCCCTCTACCCCTAAAAACCCTTTTAACCCCAACAGACCCTTCAGCTTCTCCCTTACCCTATTAATTTTTTTTTTTCCCAAAGGAACAGCTTTTCCCCTCTTTAAAAAACCCCTATATTTTTCACAGGCTCAGCTTCTGCATAAAATCTTTTTAACCCCTTTTTTTAAAGACCCTAGTTTCCCGGCCCTCTTTAATTAAACCCAAATTATATCACGGGGCTCGCTTCTTCCCTCTTTTCATAAAAACCCCTTTTTATATCACAGACCCTCAACTTTCCTTCATTTCATTTTTACCCTTTATATTTTCACAGAGTCAGTTTCCCCCCCCCCATTTTTTATAACCCTTTATATCACAGAGCTCAGCTTTTTCCCCCTCTATCTTATAACCCTTTTAAAATCAAAAAGCCCCAAATTTTTTCCTTTTCCCATAAAAACCTTTTTATATCACAGAGCTCAGCTTCTCCCCTTTTCAAAAAATTTAAAAAAAAGAAACAATAAAAAACACAAAAAAAAACAAAAAAAAAAAAAAAATAAAAAAAAAAAAAAAAAAAAAAAAAAAACCCTAAAAAAAATAAAAAAACAAAAAAAAAAAAAAAAAAACAAAAAAAAAAAAAAAAAGCCTCACATTTCTCCTTTTTCCCCCTTTTAAACCCTATAAATCACAAAAGCTCAGTTTCTTGCCTCTATCTTTATAACCCTATATATCACAGAGCTCAGCTTTCTCTCGATCTTTAAAACCCTATATTTCCGGGCCCTCAGCTTCTCTCCCTCTTTTATAAAAACCCTATTTTATTTCATGGCTCAGTTTCTCCCCCTTTATCTATAACCTTATATTTCAAAAAGAGCTCAGTTCTCTCCCTCTTTTCATAAAAAACCCCTTTTTATATAACAGAGCTCAGTTTCTCTCCTCATCAAAAACCCCTTTTTGTTTCCACAGAGTTTCAGCTTCTTTTCCTCTATATTTTCCCTATATATAAAAGAGCCCCCTTTTTCCCTTATCAAAAAAAACCCCAATATTCACGAGCTCAGCTTTCGCCCCCTATCTTTAAAAACCCTATATTTCACAGGCTCAGATTCTCTTCTATCATAAAACCCCTTTATATATAACAGAGTCAGCTTCTCTCCCCTATCATTTAACCCTATTTTTCCAGAGCCAGCTTCTCTCCTTATAAAAAAAACCCCTTTTTTTCACGAGCTCGTTCTCCCCCTCTTTTTTTAAAAACCCTTTTTTCCCAAAAAGCTCATTTTCCCTACCCTCTATATTTAACCCAATACACAGAGCTCGGGTCCTTTTCCCTTTTTTTTTTTTCCTTTTTTAAACCCTTTTAATATCACAGAGCTCAGCTCCCCCCCCTAAATTTTTTTCCCCACTTCATAACAGAGTCGGGGCCTCTCCCTACCCATATAACCTTTTTTTTTTTCACAGGCTCGTCCCCTCCTTATTATATAACCCTTTTTTTCCACAGGTCACCCTTTTTCTCCTCTTTATATAACCCTATATTTCCAGGCTCTACTTTTTTCCCCCTCTTTCTTTTAAAACCCTTAAATTTATCACAGAGTCAGCTTTTCTCCTTTTCTTAAAAAACCCCCTTTTATCCGGGAGCCCACCCTATCTCCTCTTTCTTTAAAAACCTTTTTTAACAGGATTCGCTTCTTGCCTATAATTTTCCCTATTTATCACAGGGCTCAGCTTTTTCCCCCTCAGATTTTAAAAAACCCTTTATATCACGACTCGTTCCTCCCATTTCATAAAAACCCTTATTTCACAGAGTCAGTTCTCTCCTTTATCAAAAACCCCTTTATTACCCACGAGTTTAAAGCTTCTCTCCCTTTTCCCATTTTTAACCCTATATTTCCCCAGAGCTCAGTTTCTCTTTTTCCTTTATCATATAACCCTTTTAAAACACAGAGCTCAGCTTCCCCTCCTCTATCATATATAACCTTATTTTAAACGAGTTTAAAAGCCCTTCTCTCCTTAAAATAAAACCCTATATTTTTTCACAGAGCTCAGCTTCTCCCCTTTCTATAATTTTAACCCTATATTTTTAAAGAGCTCGGCTTCTCCCCCTCAAATCTTTTTAACCCTTATATCACACAGAGCTCAGCCTCTTCCTCTTCATATAACCCTATATACCCACGAGTTGCTTATCCCCTCTATCATAAAACCCTATATATCACAGGTAAAGCTTCTCTCCTTTTTCTTTATAACCTTTTTTTACAAAAACCCAAAGCTTTTCCCCTCTATAAATATAACCTTTTTTAAAATTCACGGGTAGCTTCTCCCTTATCTTTTAAAACCTTATATATCACAAAAGCTCGGCGCTCCCCAAATCTTTCAAAAACCCTTTTAATTCCGGACTGTTTCTCCCCTCTATCATTTTAAACCCCTTTTTATCACGAGTCTTTTTTCTTCCTCTTTCTTTTCCCCTATTTATCACGGAGCTCGCTTCTCCCCTTTATCATTAAAAACCTTTTTATGCCCCACAGAGCCGCTTCTTTTTCCCTCTTCTTTTAAAACCCATTTATATAAACGGGAGTTCGGGCTCTATTTCCTTTCATTTTAACCCTATTTTATCACAGAGCTCATTTTTCCTTCCTCTATTTAAAACCGTATATGTCACAGAGCTCAGCTTCTCTCCCTCTATATTTCCCCATTTTTTCCACAGAGCTCAGCCCCCCTTTCCATTATTTTTATAACCCTACATTTTTAAACGGGGCTCGTTTTCTTCCTCTATAATATAACCCTATTTGTCAAAAGAGCTCAGCTTCTCTCCTCTATCATATAAACCCTATATATCACAGAGCTCCCCTCCCCTCCTCTATTATAAAACCCTATATTTCATAAGACCTTTCTGGCCTTATCATAAAAACCCTATATATCACAGAGCTCACCCTTCTCCCCCCCTTTCTTAAAAACCCTACATATCACCCGGGGTGTTCTTTTCCTTTTTCTTATAACCCTTATATCACTGAGTCGGGTCCCCTACCTCTTTATAAAACCCTTTATATAAACCAGAGATCAGTTTTCTTTTCCCTTTATCATATAACCCTATAAAACACAGGCCCAGCTTTTTCCTCCGCATTATAAAACCCCTATATATCACAGAGCTCAGCCCCCCTCCCTCTATTATAAAACCCCTTAATTTCCCCGAGCTCGCTTCTCTCCCTTTTTCATAAAAACCCTTTTATCACAGAGCTCAGCTTTCCCCTCTTTTTCCTTAAAACCCCTATTTTTTCCGGCTCGGGCTTTTTTCCCTATCATAAAAACCCTATATATCACAGAGCTAAGTTTCTCTTTTTCTATTTAAAACCCCAATATTAACAGGCTCAGCTTCCCCTCCTTTTCTTTATAACCCCTTATATTCACCAGAGCTCAGCTTCTTTTCCTCTATCATATAAACCCTATATATCACGGGAGCTCGTTTCCCTTTCCCTTTCTTTTAAAACCCTATATATCACGAGTCAGTTTTTTAACGGATGTTTCCCCAAAATTTGTCAAAACACCCCAAAAAATTTTGGGGGTTTTTTAAAGCATGTGTTTTTATTTGTGCCTCAGGATTCTGGCAAAATGCCTTAAAACATTTGCCCTTGGGGAAATACGGCCGGGGAAAAGGGAAAGGACATGGGCCAAAAAAACCACTTTGAACAGGAAAAAGTTTTAAAGACTTCCCCCGCATGATATAAAAACTACCCCCAAAACCGCAGTGATGTGTCTTTTGAGTTTAAGGGAAAGCTAAAATAGAAAGGGTTTTGTCCCTTTAAAGGGAGGGGGGGGGATTTTTGTCATATGTGGTCTGGAGAGGTTTTTTAAAAATTTATTTCGTAAAAAAAGCCTTGGGATAAAAAAGGGCCCCGCAGCCGGGGGGAAAGAGAAAAAAGGGCAGCTGCTGGGGCCCTCATCTGGGCGTTTTGACTTATTTTTTTTTTTGGGAAATAAGTTTCATCTGTCTGTGGCCTCCATGATTATTCACGTTACCTATGCCCCCCAAATGATAAAGGGGGCCCCTGGTTTTTTTTTTGACTTTGGCTCTGATCAATTAAAAATAAATATACTTTCAGTTTTTGTCTGCCCCCAATTTGGGAGGCCCGTTTTTACAAAAAAAGGGGAAAAATTTACCGGTCGGGAAAAAATCCCGGGCCGGTATTTGGTTTTTTTTTTGGAAAAAAGGGGGGGTGGGTTTTCCCCCTCTCGGTTTGCAGATTAAAACCCCCACCCCCCTTTGCCCGGGAAAATGTTAATGTTTTTTGCCCGAAAAACCCCGGGGAAAGAATAAATATTTTTCTAATTTTTTTCGGCCGGAGGCAGTGAAAAAAAAAACGTCCGGGGGGGGAAAAATCCGTCAGTGTGGATGTTGCCGGATTTTCTTTTAAAGGGGATGTATCGCCTTTCATTTGGGGCCCTGTTTTTCTTGAACCCTTTTGTTTCTCTCATTTCCCCTAAAACCGGGATGTTTTTTCCCACAAAACCCGCGGGTTTTTTTTAATTGTTATGCTCGTTTCCCAAAGTCGTGTGTGTTCCCCCAAACCCCCCTGGGGAACCCCCCCCCCGTCACTGTCCCCTTCCCCCTTGGGCATTATTATTTTGTAAGAGCTGTTTACATACCACAGGCCTGCATTCAGTCTAGACAGTCTTCTATGAACTCAGAGCACTGATCTCTTCTCCTCTCACAGCTGGAGGTTTGTTACAGTTGAATCCAGTCTATGAACTCCTCCATAGCACAGATCCGTCTCCCTTCTACGCAGGAGCATTGGGCACCGAGGCACAATTCTGCTGTTTTCTGATTGTAGAAGCAGTTGCAGTGTCACTGAGGAGATGGTGGCTGCATAGAGTGAAATTGTTGCTGGCCTCTTATACGCAGGAGGATTAGGCACCGAGGCACAGTTCTGCTGTTTTCTGACTGTAGAAGCAGCTGTAGTGTTACTGTGCAGCTCCTGGCTGTATAGAGTGAAATTGTTGCCGGCCCCTTATTCTGAGTGAGAGAGGCAGGAATGCACGCTCCTGTGAATACGACCGGGGGCCAGACAGAATGTAAATGAGTAGAGCCATCAGCCAATGACATGAAAGGAGGTGGGATCCGACCGGCACTGGGGAACAGTGTTTACAGAAAACGAAGATAAGGCAGACTGTGAAAACAAGACAGCTTTGCTAATGACATCCAATTGCAAAGTTGTTTGTTTTCACTGTCCCCTTATTCTGAAGACCATTTAATGTAATGATACAACCCCTTTAAGGTCTGCGTTAAAGGTTGACAGCCGGTTTACAGATGGCTTTCAAAACCGAAAACCATCTGTAAATCTGGCTGAAAAAACCGGACCTTGGCGACATGCCCTAAGGGTGCTTTCACACAGTGCAGTTTTAACTGCGCTCCAATTAAACTGCATTATGACCAGAAAGATTTTTTCACTTATCTAAACTGTGTGGAAAGTGAGTAATCTTAGGGAATGTTAACACGGCGTGTGAACATACGCTCTTAGATGCGTATTTGGGTCCGTCTAAACGGACCCAAACATGCATCTAACAATGAGCAGTGTGATTTTACCCTGCTCGCAATGTAAAACACGTATCGGCGTTCACATGAGTGGTCGCTGATGTGCGTCTCATTGCATCTTTTGGATTGGTTCCAAGAATTGTTATGTCAATTCTTGGTCCGAAAGACGCAGCAGGAGCCTAGGGCGCGTCCCCACTGCATAGGACAACTACCAGCCGATTTGCTGGCCAGTATTCGTCCTGTTTTGCGGGGCGGTCAGCTTTTCTCCGCGATAAGCCCCTTCACATTGAGATGCACATATTCCGTCCGGAAACCGGACGGAAGATTGTGCTAGCACAATGTTTTGCGGCCGGAACGCGGGCGGAAAAACCGCTGGGCGGAAAACCCGTGCAGTGGGGACTGCTGCACGGGTTTTCCATAGAGCCCCTTTGTGCTCATTTTCGGCCGTTTTTTCAGGCGGTCTGAAAAACCGCAAACCGGCTGAAAAACCGTCCGAAAAACCGTGCAGTGGGGACATGCCCTTATAATAAGGTATAGGGTGCGATCCTGCTTCATCCAACACAGATCCAAACACACAGCTGCGTGTTGGACCCGATTGACGCTACGTTTTTGGATGCGATTTTCAGGTCCAACACGGACCTGAAATCATATCCAAAAACGCCGTGTGAACATACCCTAAGTGTGTTTGTCCACCAAACAAAAATATATTTCCAGTAAAAATCCAAGGTATTTGGAGTAAAACTTTTTCAAAACTTTATTTCATAATAATTAAAAATATTTCCATGATGAAAATGAACAAACTTGATAACAAGCTAATGCGTTTCGGAAGTGAAATCTTCCTTAATCATAGCACTTCCGAAACGCGTTAGCGTGTTATCATGTTTTTTCTGTCATTTTCATCATGGAAATATTTTTAATTATTATGAAATAAAGTTTTGAAAAAGTTTTACTTCAAATACCCTGGATTGTTGCTGGAAATATCTCTTTGTTTGGTGGACAATTACTAGAGGCAGCTTTACCTCTCCGTTCACTCCAGTGGGACATTCACATCTAAGGAGAGCTGACCATACAAGTATTTGGAATCTACTAAGTGTGTTTGTAATCAACAAGACGTCAAACACAGTCATTGATTACTTACTTGAAACACCTTTCTGTAGAATTTAGACAACTGAAAGAAGCTTGCTGGTAATAAAGGCAGTTTAATTGGAGTGCAGTTATAACTGCACCAAAATCCGCGCTGTGTGAAAGCAGCCTAAGGGTTGTATATCAATAGATAATAAGGGAACTTTCACACGGTTCGGTTTTGTGGCGTTTTTTAAATCCATAGGTAACAGAAAAAGGGTAAGTGTCGCATGAAACGCATAAGCATGTGCCTTTATTAGCACCTTTTCTCTTCAATTTTTCTGTTACCTATGAATTTGAAATGTAGCTTTTTGTATTTTACCTGATGGTGCCGGAGTATCCTACACAACTTTATTTATAGCATTACTGGCTGATGGAGTGACAGCGATCCAAGCACATCATTAAATGGGTTGTCTCGCTACAAGGATTGCTTTTTATGTTAAAAATCTTGCAAAAACAAGTCACATTGCAATATATATCTATTAACAGTGTCCTACCTATTCCTAGATATCCCCTCTTGTATGGGCTGCATCAGCTCCTCAGGTCGCTATAGCTACAGACCTGTTTGATCTTTCGTGATAGGCTGCTAGCACTGGTTGCCATAGCTACAGACCTGGCTTCTACTGCAGCCTAGTTGAAGCCAGTAAACACGCCCCTGAATTCAAAGTGAAACCAAGAAAACAGGACTGAGGTAAGATGAATCAATGTAGTGAGACAACCCCTTTAAGAATAACCTATTCCATGGACTTTCACTGTGAACAATCCATACCCAGGTGAGCACCGTTTCTCTTCCTTTTTCTTGATTCTGTGATTTATAGGATTATATGGTTTGGAGAAGGATTTCTGAGTAAAAAGCTGAGTAAATCCTGACAGGACAGGTAGAAGAGAAAGTGAGAGTCTAATTTAAGCTGCCCACAAAGGATGATCAGCAGCTTTCCCTGTTTCAGTGTTTATGTGAAGAAAACTGTCAACTACTGTATATGGGTGGGGTAAGCAATACTCCCACTGTCTCTTCTAGGAGTCCTATCAGGATTTTCTCAGCTTCTCTCCCTCTACCTGTCCTGCTCTTAGATAGGGCGACATCAAACACCTGATAGAACACAATAAGTACAATACCAGACACAGCCAATGGACAACAAAATGGAGCTGGAGTAATAACATCTATGTTCTTTTCATTAAAGGGGTTGTTTCACTACATCGATTCATTTTACCTCAGTCCTGTTTTCTTGGTTTCAATTTTTAATTTTACTGGCCTGCATTGGTGAGCTGCTGAGGACACCAGGGGCGACATGTCCGAAAAGTGACGTATCTATGCCAGTTTTAGGCGTATTAAATGAGTGTAAACTGCGCTTGAAAGTCCGATACTTTCTAAAAACTGGCGTCAGGCATACCTTGCATAGAAAACTTAATGCGCATTACGCATTAGAAAAGGTGCATTGCGCAACTCGCGGCGCATAGCATATCATTAGTAGTATGTGTAATGCGCCTATCGAGGCACATTGCCCGACGGAGGCGCATAACATATGTAATGCGTCTCAATAAGCGCATTGCGTGACGGGGGCGCATAGTGCACCATATTTAGGCGCATTACAAAGTGTTGTGCCCGGTGTATAATGCACCTACTTTTAGTGTACGACAGTTCATTTACATTGAGAATATGGCGTCAAAAGTGGTTTTGGCGCAAAATAGACCAAAAAACTGGCGTTGGCGAGTTGGGACATGTTGCCCCAGGTGTGTAGCTATAGCGACCAGTGCTGGCATCCTATCAGGAGAGATCTAACATGTCTGTAGCTATAGCAACCAGTGCTGGCAGCCTATCAGGAGAGATCTAACAGGTCTGTAGCTATAGCAACCAGTGCTGGCAGCCTATCAGGAGAGATCTAACAGGTCTGTAGCTATAGCAACCAGTGCTGGCAGCCTATCAGGAGAGATCTAACAGGTCTGGAGCTATAGCGACCAGCTCTGGCAGCCTATCAGGAGAGATCGAACAGGTCTGTAGCTATAGCGACCTGAGGAGCTGATGCAGATCATACAAGAGGGGATATCTACGAATAGGAAGGACACTGTTAATGGACATATATTGCAAAGTGACTTGTTTTTGCAAGCTTTTCAACATAAAAGCAATCCTTGTAGTGAGACAACCCCTTTAAATCTGACTGTATTTGCTTTGAAAGCCTCAGGTTTTCTAGGTGTATTCTTCCTCATGAACCATCTCCCATCTTTTCTTTCACAGCTTCTGTCCCTACAACACATCTTTTGCCCCCAGAGCCCTGGCCAAACAGTTGCCGGATTATCCAGGTTATTACGAGGATCGGTTCCACCAGCAGGAGCCCATGCTTTCAGCTTTTAACAGAGACTACCCTTGCCATGAGTACAGTGAGGACTCGCAGAGCTGTCACAGCATGGAAGGAAATGCTTTCTATACCGAACCTGATGAAGATTTATCAACTGTGGATTTCAGACAGGTGGCGTCAGCCGAACAAACCGCACGAAACGAAGATGTAAATGTGACCGACATCGAGGACGAGCCTGAAACTAAAGTTCTCAGACAACTTTAAAACACAGGACCGAAAATACTAGATTCAACCAATAAATATAAAATTTATGGTTCTAAAGCTGCTTCAGTACATCCCACAACTGAACATACATGATTATACACCTTCATTTCTTAAAATACATTTACATCAGTTGTTGATTGGTTTTTCTACCATAAAGTTTTATGCAAAAGTTTTAGGCAGGTGCGGAAAACTGCTGCCAAGTAAGAATGCTTTTATAATAGAAGGCTTAATAGTTTATGTTATTAGAGGGACACTGCTATATGAAAGGAGTATTATTGTATAAAGGGGTTTTGCCAAGAAGTGAGTTCCTCACCTAACATGCTGAACTGTCCTCTTGAGCCTAGAAAAAAGGGGCGTTGTGTTTCTGTGTTTAAAAAAACAAGTGCCTCCCCATGATGTCATCGCACCCCTCCCGCACCACCTCCAGGATAACTTTTGTGCACAGTCTACGGGTTTTGTTTTTCCCCTCCTTTGCTAGGGAGAAGATTAGATCCAAGAGGCAGGGTTCACAAAACTGCTGCAGGGGGGGGGGGGGTGGCGAGCAGGGGGGTCTGCTGTTTCTCAGAAATTACATTAAAAACCACAGATTCTCTATACAGCAACACAGGCTTTGTTCTCCCCCCCCTTAAAAGGTTTTCATGTCCCCTCCCATAGATAAGAAGTGAAAAACAACGCAAGCACGGACGATCATTTCCCGGGTTTTGCAAACGAAATAAAGGCCTAAGAAAACGTGAGTCTCACAGGCTACATTTTTTTTAATTACATATTTTTAAAAAAGGTTTAAATTTCTTTTTTGGAGAATCCCACGTAACATTAGATCATGGCAAAACCCTTTAAAGGGGTTTTTCACAAAAGGGATTTATGCCTTATTTTTCCGTTCAGCTTTTTTTTGGTTTAAAAGGGGGGGGGTTAAAATTTCTTTGAATGCAAAACAGTGACCCCGCAGGCTTGACATCCCTTCCCTTTCCCACATGTTCTCATCTAGTCAATCAAAGGTCGGTTTTGTAAGGCGTGAAAGCTACGTGTAGCTGAGTGGTTTCCTTCTGCCTTTCGCATGGGGGCCCGCAAATCCCTACAGGAAACAAACGTGGATTTTTTTTTCTCTGATTGAGGTTTTTTCATTTATTTATTTGCACCGTTTGATAAATTTTTTGGAGTACAGAGAGGGAAATAAATGAAACACCTGGGGGTTGAACACTCGCTCAGCGTGAGTTTGTATTCTAAGCAGGGAAGAGACTGGGGGTACTGCCTGAGAGGAATGATGTGAGCAGGACTGAGAACTTCCCTACCCGGTTGTATAACCCGGGGACGAGCTGTACACTTTTGACATAAGGGAAATAGCTAAAAAAAAAAAAATAAAAGAAAAATTTTTTTTTAAAAATGAGGAATGATGAAAATGTTTATTATTTAATTTGCAATTTCACTTTGTGGTAAAATCCCTTTAAAACCAGTCCTATGCAAAAAAAAATTACATATCGACTACCGGTTCCGGCGCTGGCAATGTAGGGAGCGCGGTCCGTGCGCTCCTCCAGACCACCATCAAAACCAGCATTTATAGCCGCAGCTCACCGCTGAAAAGCGCCA
The DNA here is from genome assembly GCA_025379985.1 of Phyllomedusa bahiana. Classification (NCBI taxonomy): domain Eukaryota; kingdom Metazoa; phylum Chordata; class Amphibia; order Anura; family Hylidae; genus Phyllomedusa; species Phyllomedusa bahiana. The sequence goes on along the minus strand of JAODAL010042621.1, from coordinate 1,206 downwards.
CGGAGGACGGGGAAAGGCATCGGAGCCTGTCCGGAGCAGTTGCGGTCTCCCAGCACAGTCCGGCTGGGAGGGAGATCCCCGGAGCCGCGAGTATCACTGCGAACTGCCGGAGGGGAGTTTTAAAAACCGCAGCAAGGGGGTTCTCCTAGCTGAAAGGGGGATACATCCCCGGGGGCGGGGCGCAGGGAGAGGAGGCAGCAGAAGATAACCCCGCACAGGTACTGAGGGGAAAACATGGGAGAGGTTTACAAAAGCACCCCCAGTGTCCCAGAGGTGAAAAAAAAAAAAAAAGAGAGAAGCGCCCAAAAAACGTGCCGGGGCCATTTTGTTAAATAGCAGAACGCTCTAGAACTCCATAGGCTCTGCTCAAATACAGAGGTCAGCCCGTGGAAGTATAGGAGATAAGCAGAAAAGGCTGACTATAATATATACTGCCACCCCTGCAATCTCTTACTGACACTTATTCTGTTTAAAAATTTCAAGCTGACCAGTGGTGGAGACTGTCAATTTGGGGATAAACGAAAAAGCTCCTATCACTAGAAAAAGGAAAAGGGGGAAATTTAAGTAAAGTGGCTTGATTAGGGGGGGACATGATCCCTCTGCAATGAGTCACAAGTTGTGAGAACGACCCTCCTCATTTCGAAAATTTAAATTTCAAAATTGGGTAATGCATTAGCAAAAAAAAATAGGGACATACTAAAAGGCATAACAAAAAGAATGAAACTTTTTACTAAGTAAAAAATGCCCTGGAGAAGAAAAGAAGGTTTTTAGGGGGTAAAAAACAGATTGAAAAAAATGAATACAAGAAAGTGTATGTGGGAAAAAACAATTAAATATTAAAAAAGGGACATAGAACTTTACCGTGCATGATAGGTGGGGAAATGAACAGGAATAAAGGGGTTTAGAGTGAAATGAACAAATATTCCACCTAAAAATGCCTAGCACTTTACCTGTGCATGATAGGTGGGGGAATGAAAAAGGATTTTATAGGGAATTTTTAGTTAAAAGAAACAATATTCCATAGAAACCGGGGCCTACATTACCTGGCATTTTAAGTGGGGAAAGACAGGGGTATATAGGCAGTTTAGAGTTAAATGAACCATATTCCACACAAACGGGGACTAGCAAATTTTTCCGTGCAAAATAGGTGGGGGAAAAACATGATTAAGGCAGTTTTTAAAATGAAATGACAATATTCCCCTAGAA
>JAODAL010042620.1:0-34618 GCA_025379985.1 Phyllomedusa bahiana | reverse complement strand
GCTGTGATGCCCCTCCTCAAATTTGTTCACCCTCGCTATATGTGGCGCTGAGCCCAACCACATAGTGATTCGGCGAGGGAACGGATGGGACAGAGGGGGGTTTGAGGCAGGTAAGGCCGCTGACCCGCCCCCGGGCATGCCACTTTTGGGTGGGGTTGTCAGATGTCATCTGGGAGGAAGTGGATGACCTAGTAAACCCAAATTCAAGAACCCTTGGTTGTGAACAACACACGGCCGTAGAGACAGCGGCAGTTCTGGCCTCACCGAGTGCCCCCTGCTGCGAGGGTCCCCTTCTGTGGCACGGGGGGCCTTTTTCCGGAATGTTTGTGCACTCCCACTCGCAGGTGCAGACCTGCACCCTCTGTTAAATATGTTTGTTCAAAATTAAGACACTTTTTTGAGAGATATTGATTGATAAAAACCCCCTGTATTTGCTCCAAATGAACCAGAAAAAAGCTTGGGCCTTGGATATAAATTGCCTCCCAAATGGCCAGGAAAATTGACTTTATTTGCCGTTTAAAAAAACTCTGTTATTTTACTAAAATGTAAAGGTTTAAAATTAAACCTTCGGATATGAATTTTGCTTACAGAATTTCTTCATGGCGGTGAAAAAGAAAGCTTCTTTTCCCTGATTTGAAACTGCAGAAAAATACTTAGTTAACCCTTGGAGTAAATTGCGCCCAAAAAAAAATTGAGCAACCAAAAATACTAGCTTTGTAGCGTGTTAAAATCCCGGTTTTTTTTACCCCACAAAAAGAGATAAAAGTAATTAAACCTTTGCTTGTGAATTGGTACGGGAAAAAATTTTATATATTTTGGGGGGTGAAAATGACGGTTTCTTGGAGTCACCACAGCGAAAAAAAGCTTAAAAAACCCCCCTGGAGTAAATTGCCCAAAAAATTTGAGTAGCCAAAAATGAAGTGGTATTTGTTTTGTAAAAACGCTGTTTCTTTAAATGAATACAACAGAACTGGTTACATCCCCCTTTGGGTATTCAATGTGCTGGGGGCAAAGGATTTAAATGTTATGCAGTGCAGTGGAGCAACTGGATTTTTAGATCCAAAACCCAAAAAAATCAGAAATAGAAGTTTAAAAAAGCAGTTCTAGACAAGGAGACACCCCAAAAAAAATCGTTGTTATAAAATCAGTTCTCATAAACAATCAGCCGCGCCCGGGGAACTTATTAGTGCAAAGTGACGTCACAGAATCCCTCGGGTTTTATTGGCTTCATCTCTGCACAGTCTGCAGGCTTTCCCTTCTTCCCCCCAGATTTTTTGCCCCATGTAATGCCATGTGCTGCAGCCATTTTTTCAATGAAAAGCACCTTCGTTTACCCGAATACCCAAACTTCGACTTCGTTCAGAACCGAAGTTTTCCTGAAATTCTAAACGAAGTCCACTTCGTTAGAATCAATTCGCCCATCTCTAATTAAGGCCCCTCAAAGTGATTTAGGAACTGAGCTGGTTCCTAAAAAAGATCTATGTTGCAAATTTTCTTGAAAATATGAAACATTACTACTGGATTTCTAAGCTCTCTAATGTTGTAAAAAATAAAGACATTTAAAAAAAAATATGCCAATCTATAGTAGACATATGGTAGATGCTATTTATAAACTATTTTGTGTGGAATAACTGTCTTACAAACAGAAATTTTTGAGCTTTGAAAATGACACGGTTTTCAAAAGTTTCACAACAAAAGTATCCAAAAGTTATTCCCACGTAAAGTGACATGACAGATAATAAAAATGGGGTTCTGTCAGGAAGGTCAAAACTGGCTGTGACAGTAAGGGGTTAACAGGTGCTCCTTAGCGCCACAATAGTGGCATTAACCCAAAGTCCATTGGCAAGCCTTTTCTTCTCCAGGGAGATGGACCCTCTCAACCTGCATAGATTCCTCTCGTGGAGTCAAAGGCACAGACAGAAGTGGACGCTGGAAAATGGGTGCCAACCAAGGTACTTAGCGGGCGGCTTCTCAGAGTTGACAGATCTCCTGCTGTCATTCAGCGAAGCAGTAGTCAATGCAGATAGCCAGGGTAATGAGGTTGTCCAAGCTGGTGAGCCCGTCGTGGCCGGCAAGCTCGTCTTTAACTTAGCCTGCTAGGCACTCCCAGAAGGTAGCCACCTGGCCTTGTTGTTCAAGCCTAATTCTGAGGCCATGGTCTGGAAATTTACAGAGAAGAACAGTGGATGGTCCAGCATGATCCAATGTAGAATAAAATCATCCAAGGTTTATTGAAAAATTGCAAACATAAAATCAACGAAATATGCATATGCATAGGTATTCAGCATAGGTCGCGGTAGTCCCCGACTTGTGGAGCTGTTACAGGCTGACGGGTTTCGGGCTTAGAGTACGCCCTTAGTCATAGCACTACCAAAGACATCTAAAAGTATCCTAAATATAAGAACAAAACTAGTCACAAATTGATTAAAGATGTAAATTACCTGTTGACGCATAGAGGGGTGCACACACTGCCACCAGTTGTCCAGCGTGTACCATGGAGATCGCGTCCCGGAAACCCGAGAACGTAATTCCGGACATGCGCAGTGACTACAATGAGGCGCTGCCTGGTAAGGGAAACACCGCCGCGCGTGCGCACCAACATCTAGGCGAGCAGGCTGGTAAACACAAAGACAGATGCTTGGTGAAAAAGCAGAAGAGTAAGAAAGTACAAATTTGAGAAGTTGTTATGTATGTAACATGTTATACAACTATCTCAATTAATAATAACATAATGATTCCCTTCTAATATTAAGACCTTGTGGTGAAGTTGTGTTTAAAACAATAATCCAGTGTGCTTCTCTGTTGCGTAGTTATCGCACAATGTCACCCCCTCTAATTGGTCTACTTACTCTTTCTATTGCTCTTACTTTTAACATACTGCAGTCTGAGTTATGTTTTTGTATAAAATGCCTTGTAAGGCCAGATTTATTCCTGTCCGATAAATTTGTAACTTCATTTACATGTTCTAAAAATCTGGTCTTAAGTTTTCTGGTGGTGCTACCAATATATTGGAGATTACATTCTGTGCACCAAGCTAGGTAAACAACATTTTGAGTATTGAAATTAATAAATTGTCTAAGGAAACTTTTGGGTACCTTACATATTTTCAAACTCCTTACTGGGGCTCACAAAAGAGCACGTACGACACTGCATCAAACCACACTTGAAAAACCCTTTACAATTGAGCTAAGTAGAGCATTTTTTGTGAGAAACAAATGTGTTGGATGTAAGTAAACTGCCCAGGGTTTTTGCTCGTCGAGGTACAATCTTACACCCCTTTGACAGTATATCATCCAACACTCTGTCCTTACACAAAATTGGAAGGTATTTTTGAACAATATTTTTAATCCTATTAAACTGTTTAGTGTGATCCAATATTAGTATGGGTGTATTATTTTTTAATTGACGTTTATTTTTTTTGTGTAAATAACTCCCATCTGTCTCTATGTTGGATCTTATCTACCGCACTTTGTAGTAATTGTTTTGGGTAACCCCTACTACTTAATCTAGTACATATTTGTTTGGATTCAATTTCATAATCTTTCTGAGAGCTACAATTACGTTTGGCTCGTATCAATTCCCCAGTGGGGATAGATTTTTTGGTGGATTTAGTGTGATAGCTATCGAAGTGCAATTTTGTATTTCCTGCACTGCTCTTTCTATGAGTTTTTGTGGATATAATTTGATTGGGAGTACCCACTAAATGTAAGTCCAGAAAATCCCCTGAGCACGCATTTTGTGAATAAGTGAATTTGAGGTTAAATGGGTTGTTGTTAATATAGCCCAAAGGAGGTAGGGCAAACACCCCCCTCCCCATAAATGAGGGGGATTATGATCCTTACCACCCAAACTCCCCCAAAAAAGGGATCATAAAGGGAAAATATGACTGCTCCTCCCACCACGGCATCGTGAGATTGGCTAATGATGGGAAAATTTGGCCCCACATCGAGACCTCTGTAAGTTGCAGATAATATTTGTGGTCAAACATAAAATAGTTGTAAACCATCAAAAATCATTATTTATTTTAAATTGAAAGTTGTATCACATATTACATAAAAAAGACTTCCCAAATTTATACTTTCTTACTCTTTTGCTTTTTCCCAAATCGTTTTGTGTTTCCCACCCTGTCGCCTAATTTGGTGCGCACCGGGGCGGTTTTTTTCCCTTACCAGGCAGCCCCCTTTTGTATCACTGCGAGTCCGGAATTAGTTTTTGGGGTTTTCCGGGACGCGATCCCCATGGACACCTGGCACTCCAGCGTGTGGCCCCCTCTATGGTCAACAGGAAATTTTTACATTTTTTAATAATTTGTGACTATTTTGTTCATAATTTGGGGATTTTTTTAGGTCTTTTGGTGTTTTTATGAAAAGGGCGTACTCAAACCCCAAAAACCCCGTCACCCTGTAACAGCTTCAAAATTCGGGGGACTACCGTCCCTATGCTGATCCCCTAGCATATGCATATTTGTTGATTTTTTTCAATTTTTCAAAAAAAACCTTGGATATTTTTTTTCTACATTGCGGCTGGCCCATCCACTGTTCTTCTCCTTTTCTTACTCTGAGCTTAGCAGTGTCCGTGCACTCTGCACACGGGATGGAGCTGGCTATGCTCAACGTCTGTCTGGAAATTTACAGCATACTGGCCCACTGAACAGTCACCCTGATGAAGTCAGGAAATGGGAGAGCAGAATAAGTGAAAACCGGGTTTCCCTCTAAACCTGCGGAAGGTCACTGGGAATTTCCAAGGTGGTTGTCAAAATATCCCTATAGTGGCCGGATGGAAAGATACAGCAGCAGAGGCATGGAAAATGTGCAGAACAAACCTGGAAACCACTACCCAAAATCGTGAGGACAGACTGGCACTCGGACAGCGGCACAACCCGATAAGGCAGCAGGAAAACGGGCGCGGTTAATTATTTATATCATCCACTTTGGCTTGCATTGTTCAATATATGTAATCCATTATTAGTATAACTATTTTTATTTTCATTTATTCTTACTATTAAAAAAAAAATTCTACCATGTTGTTTACAAGGGCTCCCTAAGAGGGTTTCAAAAAATTTGGGAATTAAGGCCCATTTAAGTCCCCAAAAAATCTAATTAACTCAACTTAAGACTAGTAAAAAGGGTAAAACAGAATTATTTTTTTTTCAGCCGGGGTTTCCTTCCAACTCAGGTTTTTATTTGTTTTGACTGCTTTTTTTTTTAGTGGATTCTCTATTCAAGTGAATCGGTCTTCATTTATGCTGTCTTGGATTTTTAAACTTGTATACATATTGTAACACAGCAGCAAATGAAATAATATATTTTATCATAAGTTTTTATTAATTTATTATGTTACTTGTGGATTTGTCATCTGCAAAGACATTCTTTTTTTCAGTGTACAATTTTTAAAATTTAATTTTAGATTTTGAAAATGGGAGGACTGAGATGTGTGTCAGTTGAACAAACATAACATACATAAAACCAAATCTAATACCAAAATTATAAAAATAAAAAAATAAAAAAAACTGTTAAACATATTGAATTGCTAAATTTAAAATATCACTTTCTTATCACATTTAACATGTTTATTTTGTCTTATTAGTTTGTTATATTGTACTAGATGCATGCTGTCTTCTTCAAGAACACAGGTGAAATAGAAGTCTTTTTCACAAATTATCTATAAAATGTGTACTGTACGATCTGAACAGCAAAGCACTAAGTGCAGTGCAGAATTTGGATTAGAAAACATTTGGGATTTGGATGCCTTATGTATAACTGTTTCAATTATAACTGTTTAAAGTAGCTTAATATTTCTCTAAGTGTGTAATTTATTGTAATTGTATTATTTGCCTAGCCTTTCATATGTTTTAGTTCCTTCAAAAATGACAGTTTGCAGCAGTGATAGGCTTTTTGTTCATTCCAATAAACTTTAAAAGATTAAATAAGTTTTGAATTATTTTCTAATATAATACTGTAGGGATAAAAAAATATTTATTTTTATATATGTCAACAATAAATCAGTAATATGTTTTAAAATAAGATGCTTTAAAATTAATGTGTCCGAGAAAAGGTTACAATGCAAATATAAAATATGGATAGAGAAAAAAAAATAGATAGAAAAAATAGATAATAACAAAGAAAAAAAATGCAACATAGGTTGTTGTACTTTTTCACATGCATTATTGTTATTCTGAACTTAGTATGGAGGTGAGTATGCAGGCTCATAAGTAATGAAAGTCTTTTTAATGTTTCTATGACTAATTCATAAATCTGCATTGCAAAATTGTGGTAACTTACAGCAAAATTACACTAAAGTCCTGTGCACATACCAGGCACAGGCCCTGTTAAAGAATTTACATTTGGGTCCAAGAGCTTTAACTTATACCTCTGCATACCCTCCTTTTAAATTTATGTGTCAAAATATATTTCTTTATGCAGTAAATTAGCCTGTTAGATATGTAGAAAGTTTAGTCTTACATTACTTACAGTATCAGCTTTTCACTTCATAGTCAGGGGATCTTTTCTAAATATTACCTGTAATAATTTAATTTGGTATCATAATACTCTGCAAGGTATAATAATACTCTGCTACAATACTTAATGTACCATATTCCTAGTTAGGTGTAAATGTCTGCCCAAGACTGATGAGTGCTGAAATGTTTAAATTTTTCTTTCCTTTTAGGACTACTGTACATGGTCTCTACTGTGTTAAAACAAAACATGTACAATGAATCCATTATATATGAATTTATTCTCCTTGGACTTTCCAATGCCCCTGATCTGGACATTATTTTGTTTTTTGTTTTCCTTGTCATGTATATAATATGTATGACTGGAAACCTTGTTATAATTGTCATCACAAATTTAGACCCAGCACTAAACACTCCAATGTACTTCTTCCTCAGTAATTTATCATTTTTGGATGTTGTGTGCACAACCTCTACAATCCCAAATATGTTGGCCAATTTTTTTTCTGCACGGAAAGTAATAACATTCCATGGTTGCGTTATTCAAATGTTTCTGTTCACTGCTGCTATGGACACAGAGTTTCTTTTGCTTACACTTATGTCAATTGACCGTTATCTGGCCATATGCAATCCTTTGCGCTACAAAACTATAATGAGTAAAAAATCATGTTATTTCATGTCTGCTGTTGTGTGGACGTTTGGACTTTGTAGCTCTACCTATCACACATCCAGTACATTTCGTCTATCATTCTGTTCATCCAATAAAATAAATCACTTCTTTTGTGAAATTCCACAATTGCTAGCACTGTCCTGCTCAGACACAAGTATAAATGAGCTTGTACTTATAGTGACGGATGTTATTTTGGGAGTGCTTTGTTTTATTTTTATTTTTGGGTCATATTTATTCATCATTTTAGCAGTGCTCAAAATCCGCTCCATTGAAGGGAAGATGAAAGCATTCTCTACCTGTGCCTCTCACATTATTGTAGTGTTGTTATTTTATGGTACATTAATATTTGCTTACTTTAAACCTTCAACCGGAAATGCCTCAAACATGGACAAAGCAATTGCCGTTCTCTATACAATTGTAATACCAATGTTAAACCCAATATTATACAGCTTAAGGAACAAGGAAGTAAAAGATTCTGTTAAAAAAATTATTTTTAGAAAAGGAACTCTTAATTTCTAAAAGATTTTAGGAGATCTTAATCTTTGTTACGTAGAGCTAAAATTCTGTGTTTTAGAGGTGTAAAAATTGTTAGAATTACAAGTTTTCAAGCATTTGTCTAATTTTTAGGTTTTGTTCTATCAGGACACCCCCACCTGTAAATATTTGAACTCATGTCTCTGAGGATTATTAAAGCTTTTTCTATGAAAAAAATCTGTTTTTGCGCAATGGGCTAACCCTAAAAATTCCACATGTTGGCTCTATATTTTTTAGCTATATGGGAATTACCAGTGAAAAGATACAGGCAAAACATTGCAACTTTTTATATTTTAATATTAGACAAATTCACCATTTGCATTGCAAGCAATAGAAGTCCTATTTTAGCTGAATAAAGGGAACCGGGGGGGGGGGGGGGGGGGGGGCCAACAAAAAAAACCAAGGGGGGGGGGGGGGTGAGCCGGGGGGGGGGGTTGGGGGTTTTTGGGGGGGGGGGGAGGGGAAAAGGGGGGGGGGGGGGGGGGGGGGGGGGGGGGGGGGGGGCCCCGGGGGGGGGGGGGGGGGGGCCCCCGGGGGCGGGGGGGGGGGGGGGGGGGGGGGGGGGGGGGGGGGCCCGGGGGGGGGGGGGGGGCCCGGGGGGGGGGGGGCCCCGGGGGGGGGGGGGGGGGGGGGGGGGGGGTGGGCCCCCCCGGGGGGGGGGGGGGGGGGGGGGGGGGGGGGCGGGGGTTTACCCCCGACATGAAACCCGCAATTATGGTAATTCATAGCTCTCACAAACATAAATAACGCCATCTCCCGGGGTACTACTTCGAAATTTATCCAGGGGAGAGAAGTGACATGTCACTTCTTTGCGGCGCTTAAGTGTACTTCTATATCACATGGTGTACAGTACGCATCCCAATACAATGTGTGAACATGCTCTAACTGTTCTGCGTCACAGATTAGCAAACAAACAATCAAAATTCAACCCAAATTATGGGCCAGAATGTTATCCAACTTTTCAATGCTTTTCGGGGCCTTTTTTACAGATCAGAGTAGAAAACAGAAAAGTTGGAAATCAAGCAAGCTGTCCCCCGCACATCTGTAATTTGGGCATCAAATTTCAATAGTTCACTTCTAAAATTGGTTTAAGGGGCCCCTAAAATTTGCCCCCATTTTTTCTGGTGACTTTGAGCAAAAAGAATTAAAATGAACAATAAACTCCAAACTTTGGCGCTAAGTGTCTTTGTAATGCACCAAAGACACTTTTTAGTGTGTCAAAGTTTGGAGAGTATCTTTTTCATACTTCTTTTTGGCTCAAATAACCAAAAAGGGCACCCGTTCTTTAATGTCACCCCTTGTGTTTTATGTAATGTGTTGTAAGTGTTGTGCCATGATCAATGGCTAGTCTAGTATTAAAATATAAAAAGTTACAAGGTTTTGCCTTTATCTTTTAACTGAAAATTCTCATATAGCTCAAAAATATAGAGCCAACACGTGAAAATTTTAGGGCTAGTCCATTGCGCTAAAAAAGATTTTTTTCATACAAAAAGCTGTAATAATCTTCAGAAGCATAAGTATGAGTATCTACATGAAATCTCTTTGACACGGAGGAATCGTAAAGATGGTTGGCTGCATAGGACTGACATATTCTCTTACACGCTGATCTGTGCTGCACCAGTGCTTGAGAGGCTTTATAATTGATTCTTTTGCTATTGTATTTGAGAAGTTACTGCACTAGAAAGTGCCTTCTTTGTCTTCTCCCCCTCTTTCATTTGTGTTTTCTTCTATTGAGTATCGAAGAAGAACTGCCTATAAATATTAAGCCTACAGCTTACACTAAACCACATTATAACCAACCACTACCCAGCAGAAAAATTTAATATTACATGGCACCCACTAAAATGTATGTCACCATGTAAAACATGTGAAATTCAATGGCATAGAATCTCATCCCATATTGGGTTACCAACCTCTATAACATCAATATGCCTAAAAAAAATTATAAAAAGGGGTATCCTGATGGACCCATTAATCAAATTACATTTCTATACAGTGGCTATGAAGTACTTCTGAACAAATGTGGCACAACAAAACATCATGAAGGATGAAAAGTATCTTTTTTAGAGTGCACATCAAGGAGGCAATGTAAACTTTTTCTGTTTTTACAATTTTAGTTTTGAGGAGGTTTATTTCATTTGTTATTTTCATATTGTTTTTGTCTTTCTTTTATCATGACGTTTATAATGATATCTATATTTAAATTTTGCTGCTAATGTTTTCAAATAGATAAATCATATGTTCATCCTTTAACCAATATATAGTTTACATATAAGGCGACATGTATGACTAGCTCATGTTCACTCTTCTGGCGAGAAATGCACCAAAAGTAAGCGTTTCACCTTCTACTCCTATGTATGCTCCGTCCATTCGGGCCTGTTTGTGCACTGTGGTTCGCCTAGACCCAACACTTTTTAATGCGCCAAACATGTAGCGGCACTCTGGGGGCATGCTGCATTTGTAATATTAGACACATTTATTAATATGGGGCGGCATAACTGCCAGACTAGTATAAATATGTTCTGCCTGAGTAGTTGTAGTAGAACTAGATTTGCCCAATAGGGCTAAAATGTCCCTTACTTCTCAACTTATATTATAAAATAAGTAAAAAAGTAATTTATGATAATTATCAAACTGTATAAAATTAAATTATATAAATTTAATAATACATTCTATAATATAAAATTAATATAAAATTTTACAATATCTCAAAAATATAAAATTATCTTCTATAAAATGTATTTAAAATTAATATAATCTAAAATAAATTTTAAATTACATTATATAAATTAATGCAACCAATACAGCATCTACCATAAATCCCATTCTCAATGAACTGCTTTAGCAGCCATTATCGATTTCTGGCATTCATTTGTACACATGTTTAGTGCATTACTAATGTGCCAAAGTACTGCGGCACGCCAATTATATATGTGATTTGCCTCAAACCTTAGTCACCATTTATGACCGAATATTCACCACTTTCATATATTCAGGCACATTTTAGACTTAAAAAAGCTGAAAAAATAGTCTTAACATGCTAAGTTTCATACATGTCGTCAATAGTGATAATCTGTGGTTAAAAGGGTTTTGCAAATTTACTCGCTACAAGCCAGCCTCATAGAATGGTGAAATGACCCCTCCTGTGCATTTCACACTGTTCTTTTCATTCGATTTCTAAACGTAGCCAAGTGAGTATGCTCAACTGCAATCAGAACCCTCATAGGCATAAATAGGGGAGACCTGCACAAGCGCTACCATCTTTCCATTTACTGAGGCTGGCTGATCGCTCACTATGAGCTAGCCTTGGAAAGGTTATTTTTAGAGATGGGCGAATCGATTCTAACGAAGGGGAATTCGTTTAGAATTTTCCAGGAAAACTTTCGGTTCGGAACAAAGTCACTTTGGGGTACTTCGGTGATCCGAAGTGTGCTTATTGATTGATAACAATGGCTGCGATGCACATGGCCTACATGGGGCAAAGCACTCTGGGAGAAGAATGGCCATAGCCTGCCCATGACAAGTGCAGAGGTGAAGCCAATCATAGACCCGGGCGGGAATTCTGTGACTCACCGGCACAATATAAGGTCTGTAGCGACGCTGGGAGCTCATAACCACCGCTCTCACTGGTACTGATCAGGAAAGGTGCTTAGCCGCGGCTGATAGCTCTTACTGAAGAAATTGGATTGTTATATAGCGATTTCTGTGGGGTGTCTCAGCTTGTCTCAGATGACTGTACTCTTAATGTTCTATTTCAAATTTTTTGGGGTATTGGATCTGAAATCCAGTGTGGCGTCAACTGCAGCTTGCATATACATTCAATATCAAGTGGGATTTTGCCTAAGCCAGTTTTTCCTTGTTGTATTCATTTAAAGAAACAGCGTTTAACAATGATAAATACCATCTTCATTTTTTATAGGCTGCTCAAGTTCTATTGGCGCAATTTACATCCAGGGGTAGATTAAGCGTGTTTTGCTGGTGTGCTGACCCCCAGAAAACAGTCCTTTTTCAACGCCAAAATATATAAATTTTTCCTGTAGCCTAATTTACAAGCAAAGGTTAATAACAACTGTAAACTCTTTATTGTTTGTGTGGCGTAGAAAACACCACGCAATTAACACGCTACAAAGCTACTATTTGTGGGCACAATTCTTGCCGCAATTATCCATCCAGGGGGGTAATTAAAGGCATTGTTTTGACTGTGTGCTAACCTCCAAGAAACCGTCCTTTATCAACGCCAAAATGTATAAATTTTTCCGGTAGCCAATTCCCACAAGCAAGAGGTTAATTACAACTGTATCTCTTGTTGTGTGGCATAGAAAACAAACGCAAGTGTAACACGCTACAAAGCTACTTAGTTGTGCGGCTCAATTCTTTGGCGCAATTTACATCCAGGGGTTAATTAGCGTTGTTTTGCTGTGTTGCTGACCCCAAGAAACCCGTCTTTTTTCCAACGCCAAAATATATAAATTATTTCCTGTAGCCTAATCACAAGCAAATGTTAATTACAACTGTATGTCTTGTTGTGTGGCGGTAGAAAACACGCAATTGTAACACGCGACAGAAGCTACTATTTTGGTGTGGGCTCAAATCTTGGGTGCAATTTACATCCAGGGTTTAATTAAGCGTTGTTTTTGCTGGTGTGCTGAACCCAAGAAACCATCTTTTTCAACGCCAAAATAAAAATTTTTCCTGTTATCCTAATTCACAAGCAAAGGTTAATACAACTGTATCTCTTTAGTGTGGCGTAGAAAAACAACAAACACGCAATTGTAACACGCTGCAAATCTACTAGTTGTGCGGCTCATTCTTTGGCGCAATTAACATCCAGCGGGTTTAATTAAGCGTTGTTTTGCTGTGTTCTGACCCCAAGGAAACCATTCTTTTCAATTCAACGGCCAAAATATATTATTTTTTCCTGTAGACTAATTTCACAAGCAAAGGTTAATTACAACTGTATCTCGTTGTTGTGTGGCGTAGAAAACAACGCAATTGTAACACCTACAAAGCTAATAGTTTGTGCGGGGCAATTCGTTGGGTGCAATTTACATCCAGGGGTTAATTAAGCGTTGTTTTGCTGGTTGCTGACCCCAAGAAACCGTCTTTTCAACACCAAAATATATAAATTTTTTCCTGTAGCCTAATTCACGAAGCAAAGGTTAATTACAACTGTATTTCTTGTTGTGTGGCATAGAAAACACGCAATTTGTATACACGCTACAAAGCTACTATTTTGTGGTGCTCAATTCTTGCGCATTTTACATCCGGGGTTTTTTTAACGTTTTTTTTGCTGGTGTCTGCCCCAAAAACCCTCTTTTTCAACGCCAAAATAATAAAATTTTTCCTGTCCTAATTCACAAGCAAAGGTTAATTACAACGTACCTTGTTGTGTGGCGTAGAAAACCCCAAAATTGTAACACCAACAAAGCTACTTTTTGTGGGCCAATTTTTTGGGCAATTTACACCGGGGGGTTTTAATTAAGCGTTGTTTTGCTGGTGTGCTGCCCCCAAAAACCGTCTTTTTCACCCAAAATAATAAATTTTTCCTGACCTAATTCAAAAGCAAAGGTTAAAAAACAACTTTTTTCCTTTTTGTTTTGGCGTAAAAACACGCAATTGTAACACCTAAAACTACATTTTTGGGCTAAATTTCTTTGGCGAATTTAACCCAGGGGTTAATTAACTTTTTTGCTGGGTCGCCCCCAAAAACCCTTTTTCAACCCAAAATATATAAAAATTTTTCCTGTAGCCAAATTTTCACAAAAAAGGGTTTTAAATTACAACTGTATCTCTTGTTGTGTGGCCGTAAAAAACCGAAATTTTGAACACCACAAACCTTTTTTTGGCGGCTAAATTTTTTGGGCGCAATTTCATCCGGGGTTTAAATTTAAGCTTGTTTTCTGGTGTGCTGACAAAAAAAACCGTCTTTTTCAACCAAAATATATACTTTTTTCCTGAGCCTAATTCATTCCAAAAGTTAATTAAGCCGTTTTGCTTTTACATTTAGTAAAACACACAGTGTTTTAAATACCATACAATAAATTTTTTCCGGCCTTTGTGGGGGCCAAATTTTATACCCAAAGGGGTTCCCAACTGTTACGGGTTCATTTGGAGTCAAAAACAGGGGTTTTTTATCATATACAATATCATCATCAAACATTTTCTTTACATTTTTTGAACAAACAGTATCAGACAGAGAGGGGGCAGGCTCTGCCCCGAGTGCATGGGACAAACATTCCCCGGGAAAGGCCCAGGTCCAGCACACAAGGGACTTGCACGGGGTCCTCGGTAGGCCACAACTCCGCGCATCTAGCGGCCCGGTGTTGTTCAGCAACCCCAAGGGGTTTTTGATTGGTTGACAAAATCATCCTCTTTTCCCCAGAGACATCACAACCCCAGCCAAGATCTTTTGGGAAACCCCAACACAACCTTAGTTGGCATGGCCCCCGGAGCGGGTCAGCGGCCCTCACCTGTCCTCAGCCCGCCTCGTCCCTCGGTTCCCTCAGCCGAGATCTACTTTGGTCTGGGGTCAGCGCCACTATATAGCAGATGAACAATTTTAGGGGCTCAGCAGCTACTTGGCAGCAAGAAAGGGGGCCCAAATTTTCCCCTTTCTTTTGCAGTGGGCGGCAAAGTAAAGATGGGAGATTTGGCAGGGGAAGGTCTTTGGTGAAATTTCACCTCCAAACCAAGCCCGGGAAAAATTAGGACAGAAAGTGACAATAAAAACAAAAAATAGTTTGATGATTTAGCCGACCGCACATGGGAGCCGGGTGAGGAAAGGGGCTTCATCATCGTCGGGAGAAGGGGGCGCAGCTTGCGGTCAGCACACGAAAGCCGGGCAAGGGGTTTCCGGGGGCCGGGTCAGCAATAAAAGCAGGGGTGAGGTGGGGAAACCCAAGGGGCCCGACGGGGAAAAAAACCCGTTTCCCGCAGGCCAAAGGGAAAGTACCAGCACAGGGGCCAGCGAGGCAGGGGCGGCAGTAGTAAAACCAGGCGGACGTTGGCGGAAAAAATCCGATCCCCGGGGGTTGTGGGCATTTTTTTTGCAAAAAACCCCCGGAGGAGCCGAAAATGGGTATTTTTAAAATCTTCAGAAAGTGAACTTTTGTCCAGGGAGCAAACTTTTGGCCCCCAGGGGCCCGCCCAACACATGCAGCTTCCCCCAAACCGGGTTTGGCCTGGGAAAACGTGGCTCAATTTTTTTGGTCCATCCTGCCCCCGGGGCAGAAACCCGCATCAGAAAAGCGCCCAGGGGCAGCATCCCCAATTGCAGCCAAGTCAAGGTTTCCACCACCTCTGCGGGAAGGGGGAGTTTGTTTTTCTTTGACAAAACTCCCCCCAAATTTTCCCCTTGCTCCTCGCTACTCAGGGCCCAGCAGCCTTTTCAGCGAGGCATTCAAAGGGGAAAACCATTATCGTCCAACCATAAAAAGGGTGCAGCACCTGACCGGCTCCGGGGTCCAAGTTTTTTGGAATTGCAGCCCCCCTTTTTCCCCAAAAAGGAAAAACTCTCACCTTAAAGGAACTAATGGTTGTGCCACCGAGTTTTGGAGAGTTACCAACCCCAATTTTCCTTTTCCAAAAAAGGGCCAGTACCAGCATTTTCCCAATAAAAATGTAGAACAAAAGGGTTGGGCCTTTCCTTGACTTACGGTTGTTCCAAGGTAAAAAAGGGAAAGGGGCGGACGCCCCCCCCGGACTGAAACAACGGTCAGGGCCATTAAAAACCCAAATTTACTTTCCCACTGGGTAAAATGTCCCCGGCCCAAAACACCAACAATTTGGGACAGGAGAGGGCCGCTTTCTCCCCAGTTGTCAAACTGCTGCACCTGCGCTCAATGACCGCCTCCTGCTCCACCTCACCACCATCACATCTTCACAAGTACTGCTCCATCATACCACATTTGTAGGGCACAGCGGTGGTCACGCAGCTCTACACCTGCTTGCCTCGCGAACGAAGTTCACACAGGGAGGAACTGCTCCGCGTCAATGCAGCAGAAATCGATAGTGTTGCCTTTCTCCGCGCCAACTGCAATCGGAAACCATGGTGACGGACAATGGGAGGAACAGGTCCGCCGCTGCACGAGGAGGGATGGTCCCGCCGCCCTGCATGGCTGCACATGTTCAATCTGGATGTGACAAGGTTTCCTGAAGTCTTCCACCGATCTCAGAACATTCTGAAAATGGCCAGAAACGTGCATTCACTTTATCCATTCGTACAAAAGTCAGGAACACCCTCCTCGAGTTGTGCAGCGGCAGAACGTCCTCCCCCCAAACAGCACTCTGATTGCGATGTTTCCACCCGTTGGAATCCAGGCCTGCATATGTTGGACCGACTGAATGAACAGAGAAAGGCCATTAACGATTTTTTTATGATCCAGCAGTCAGAAGTAACTCCCCTGAGTAACTTTGATGTCAGCCCGTGGCAGCTCATGCGTGACACCTGCCAGATTGTTGAGGCCATTCGAGGAGGCGACGTTATTTTGTCAGTCCTGCCAGGACTACGGGAAATGAATTACGTCCATTCCACTGCTTCATGTCCTGGAACAGTGCTTAAAAATCTGTCTGGCAGGGTACTGGATACATGGTGAACTCATCTCGTGGCCACACATGAAGTCCGTTGGGACTGAATTGGATAGAAGGAGGAGGAGGACATTGGAGCAGAGCATTGTCGGTGAAATTGGAAAGTTATTTGGATTTTCTACCCAAGGTGACAAGAGAGGGAGGAGCAGGAGCAGCTGTTGGAGTGATGGAGATGAGTAAGACGAGGTCAGATGACCGCCCAAGCACCGTGGCAGTATACATAGGAAATGGAGTGCATGGAGCCCCTCGGATTCACATGTGCAGATGGCCCGCAGCATGCTTATTTGCCTGGCAAGTGACAGCGAATAGACAGCATCCGGCAGAGTGATGACTTCTGGCTTCTCCACCCTATTTGGATTCCACGCTACCGTCCCAAAAAGGGATGCCTTTTTCCCAGCTATTGAGAGGGAGTGACAAACTCAAAAACAAATGGAATCCTCCGAAATCATTGGCCGCGTGCCTATGTGCGGCATCGACCCTCCTCTGAAGGTCTGACCCGGGGGATTCCTCAGCGCTCACGTACTACTGCCGCAGCTTGCCTGGGGGAAGGTTGGGGGGGTAGGTAGCAGTACCAGCTCCCCATCAGTAGTAACCTAAGTCTGGAGTCACTGATGAGTGCAGCTTGCCTTCACCCGCCTTATGAGGAGGGCAGTCGCAGCAAGTCAGCAGGACCTGGAGCAGTTCCCCTGAACCAACAGGATTGTGGCCTACTTGGATACCAACTCTGCCACCTCAGTTTAAGAAGATCCGCTGGACCTACTGGAGCCAAACTGGATTGTGGTCCCCGCAACTTGCCGATTTGCAGTGGAACTGTCCTGCCCGTCCGAGTAGATAGTGCATCAAGCGGGTGTTCAGTGGGTGATGGCCATCGTTACCCCAATGGAGAACCTGCTTGTCCACGGAAATGGGGAAGACTGACACTTTGTCAAGATGAATCAGGGCGTGGATCGGCCAGGAATCCACACACCAATGACTTAGGCGTAAGTCTGGGTTCAAACTACCTGACTCATCCACTATACTGATGACTCCACCCGCCTGATGCCACACAACTGCTGCCAGTTTCTCCATCTGCTAACCACCATCTTTACCAGGGACTGGTATTGTCACCCACCTCAACACTCTGTCAAGTGCCACACTAAGACCTCATGCTGCTGCTGCGTTGCTGTTGCCGTGACATCCCCACACTGTTGTCATTGAGTGCCACTCACGAGCTCAAGCCTGTTGCTCCTGCTGCCGTTCACCCTCAAATCTCTGTCCATGTGCCACTCTGTGGCCTACTCCTTTTTTTGCCACCACCATAATTTGTCATTGCGCCACTGTCCTGACCTCATGCTGTGCTGTGGCTGTCTGCCATGGTCCTGCCACACTGTGTCATTGGTGCCAGCTGCCTGACCTTAAACATGCTGCTGCCCACCGTGACCACCGCTCTCAGTCATTGTGCCACTCTGTTGGCTTCCTCCTGTTTTGGCCACCTCTCAGAGCGATGTCAAATGTGCCACTCTCTGGACCTCAATGGTTTGCTGCTGTGACTCCTGCCGTGCCCCTCCACACTGTATCATTGTGCCACACTGTGGCCTAAAACTGTTTGCACACCTCCAGAATGGTCATTGTGCCACAGCCAGACCTCGTACTGCCTGCTGTTTGGGTGTCCTCTAAACTGTGGGATGTGCCACCTCAGTTGCCTAATACTGTTTTGGCACCTCCAGAATGACATTTGTGCCACTTTTCTGTACCACATGCAGCTGTCGTGGCTGCAGCCGTGTCCTCCACACTGGTGTCATTGTGCCACTGCCCCTGACCTCATGCTGCTGCGCACGGAACTCCGCACTCAGTCTTGTGCCATTCTGTGGCTTCCTCCGTTATGTCCACCTCCAGAAATGTCATTGTGCCACTCCCGACCTCATACTGCTGCTGTTTGTGAACCTCCCTCTCAGTCATTGTCCACTCTGTGGCCTAGTCCTGTTTTGCCACCTCCAGAATGTCATTGTGCCACCTGCCTAACCTCATGCTTCTGCCGCCGTGACCTCCGCTCTCAGTCAATGTGCATTCTGTGCTTCCTCCTGTTTTTGCGCCACTCCATAATGTCTGTGCCACTGCCCGACCTCATACTGCTGCTGTGTGTGACCTCCACTCAGTCATTGTGCCACTCTAGTGCCTAGTCCTGTTTTTGCACCTCCAGAATGTCATTGTGCCCTGCTATCTCTCATGCTTCTGCCGCCGGACCTCCGCTCTCAGATCATTGTGCCATACTGTGGCTTCCCTCCTGTTTTGCCACCTCCAAATGGTCATTGTGCCACTGCCTGACCTCAACTTCTAGCAGTTGTGGACCTCTACACTGTGGTGAATGTGCCACTCTGTGGCCTAATACTGTTTTTGTGCCACTCCATAATGTCATTGTTGCCACTGCTCTAACCTCAATGGCTTCGTGCCGCCGAGACCTTTTCCCCCCCACCCGCTCCAGTCATTGTGCCATTCTGTGGCTTCCTCCTGTTTGTCCCACCTCCAAATTTCATTGTTCCACTGCCTGACCTCAATACTGCTGCTGTAGGACCTCTACAACTGTGTGATTGAGCCACTCTGTGTCCTAATACTTGTTTTGGCCACCTCCAGAAGTCATTGTTCCACTGCCTGAGCCTCATACTGGCTGCTGATGTGACCTCTACGACTGTGTGATTGTGCCACTCTGTGGCCTAATACTGTTTTGCCACCTCCAAAATGTCATTGTGCCACTTGCCTGACCTCCCAATACTGCTGCTGTTGGACCTCCACTCTCAGTTCATTGTGGCCACTCTGTGGCCTAGTCCGTTTTTGCCTACTCCAGAATGTCATTGTGCCACTGCCTAACCTCATGTCATCTGCCGCCGTGACCTCCGCTTCTCAGACATTGTGCACATTCTGTGGCTTCCTCCTGTTTTGCACCTCCATAATGTCATTGTGCAACTTCCTGACCTCATACTGCTTCTGTTTTGTTGACCTCTACACTGTGTGATAGTGCCACTCTGTGGCCCTAATAACCTGTTTTGCCACCTCCAGAATGTCATTGTGCACTGTCTGGACCTCATGCAGCTGCTGTGGCCTGCTGCCGTGTCCTCCAGCACTGGTGTCATTGTGCCACTTTCTGACCTCATTCTGCTGTAGAGGCTCTGCTGTGGTCCTCCACACTGGTCCATTGTGCCCACTTTCTGACCTCCATGCGCTGCTGTGGCTGCTGTTCGTTGTCCTCCACACTGTGTTCATTGTGCCACTGCCTGCCTCAAGCTGCTGCCGCCGGGACCTCCGCTCTCAGTCATTGTGCCCATTCTGTTGGCTTCCTCCTGTTTTTGCCACCACCAGAATGTCATTGTGCCAATGCCTGACCTCAGGCTGCAGTGGGCTGCCGCCGTCACCTCCACACTCTGTCACTAATGTTGCCACCCTTATCTCTCACTTTGTTTTTCCATGCTTTCGCTGGCAGTGACTTTATCAGGCTACATTCCCGCTTGATTTTTTTGGTCAGTTTTGTTTGCCTCTAATTGCCCATGGAATTTTTATAGTGAAGCGATTCTAAGAGCGCGGCAGGGTCATCTGCGTGGTCCATACTAAAACACAACAATGGTAATGAAGACCAAACCAAGCACCCTCTGCATATTTGAAGCATGTCACACTGTTCTACAGCACCCTGCAGCTCTGTGCAGCCTGGAAATATGCTTTGTCTTTTTAACGCGATTCGGACCGAATTAATTTTTGTCGGAAAATTCGGCGAAGTGACCGAATCGAATTTTTGAGAAATTCGCCCATCTCTAGCAACAGACTTAGGTTATAAAAGCCACAGAAAAAAACTCACAGACCATTCACTATCCCTGTCTTGCACCAAAGCATGAGCCTTAAACCTGCATGACCCACAAATTAAAAAGTGCCAGAAGGCAGTATGATTTGAACCATATTTACTTGAACTGGACATTGAATATCCCTGTCCTGGACGCAGCATGAGCCCCAAACCTGCATGACCCCAGATTAAAAAGTCCCGGGAAAAAGGAGTCTTTCCCAACCACCTTTTTAGTTAAAACTGGACATTAACTATATCTGTCCTGTACCGCAGTAGACCATTAAACCTGTCTGACCCACAGATTAAAAAGTGTGCGGAAAAGGGGAGTCTTTCAACCACCATTTTAGTTAAAATGGACATTGACTATACCTCTCCTGGGCCGAAAGTATGATCATTAACCTGTCTGCCCCCCAAATTAAAAAGTCCCGGAAAGGAGTCTTTAAACCCACCATTTTAGTTGAACTGGACACTGATTTATCTGTCTGGGCACAGCATGAGCCCCAAAACCTGCATGAATCCCACATTTAATAAGTGCCGGAAAAAGGAGTCTTTCAAACAACATTTTAGTTTCACTGGACATAGATTATACCTGTCCTGGGCCACAGCATGACCCCTAAACCTTTTTGACCCCCAAATTAAAAGTGCCGGAAAAGGAGTCTTTGAAGCACCAGTTTAGTTTAACTGGACCTTAACTATGTCTGTCCTGTACCGCAGTATGCCCATTAAACCGTTGGCCCACAGATTAAAAAGTGCCAGGAAAAGGAGTCTTTGAACCACCATTTTAGTTGAACTGGACATTGACTATACCTGTCCTGGGCCCAAACAGCATGAGCCCCAAACCTGCATGACCCCCAAAATTTAAAAGTGCCGGAAATAAGGAGTCTTTCAACCACCATTTTAGTTTCACTGGACATTGACTATACTGCCCCGGGCCACAGCATGACCCTTAACCTGTTTGACCCCCAAATTAAAAAGTGCGGGAAAAGGGGGTCTTTGAACACCATTTTAGTTGGAACTGGACATTGACTATACCTGTCATGGCCCGCATTATGACCATTAAACCTGTCTGACCCCCAAATTAAAAACTGCCGGGAAATGGAGTCTTTGAACCACCATTTTAGTTGAACTAGACATTAACTATATCTGTCCTGTACCGCAGAATGACCATTAAACCTGTCTGACCCACAGTTTAAAAAAGTGCCGGAAATAGGAGTTTTTCCCAACCACCATTTAGTTTCACTGGACATAGACTATACCTGTCCGGGGCCCAAACAGCATGAGCCCACATTTAAAAGTGCCGGAAAAGGAGTCTTTCAACCACCATTTTAGTTTCATGGACATAGACTATACCTGTCCGGGGCCACGCATGCCCCCTTTAAACTGTTTGACCCACGATCACAAAGTGCCACTATGCTATTTTGTACAGTGACTCTCATTTAGTATATTTTTTGGTAACTGACATTTGTTTACTGAATTTATTTAGGGAAGTTTTATTTATAGTTTTTATATTATTACCTTTTTGCTTTTTTTTCAATTGTTTTAACATACAACATACACCCCTCCCTGCAGTTTTTAAAGGTATTTTTACACGTGTAGATGTGTTAATTCGTCCGCACACCCATAAGTAATACAAATGTCCTAATCATCCCCAAAACACTTCTTAGTTGAGAAGACATTTGCCCTCCTTGCTTCTGAGACTGATTTAGCCATCAATTCAATGGTTTAAAATTTTTCCTCCAAATCCTTCTTCATTGATTAGGGAAAAGACTCCCCCGGAGATCAAATGATGCGACCCCATGTGACTCAGCCCCCGAAAATTTTAAGCCCCAAATTGTGCAATTTGTGTCCAGCCCTGGAGCCCTTTTTGACCCCTACTTAACCTCACAGAAATCACCTTTTTCAAAAACTGATTTTTTAGAGAAATTTGAAGTCTCCTGATTGCCCCCAACGGTGAGAGCCAGTGCTGCCCTCAGCCATCTGTTAACACGGAGGTCCCGCTGCCAGACTTACAGTGGGGTGAGTGAGAGACAGGCTTGCGGGCTGACATCTGTTAACACGCAGGTTCAGCAGCCAGGGCGGAGTTACAGTGGGTGCGGTGGGGAGCCCAGGCTGGCGTCCCGTCATCTATTAACACGGTAAAAATGCCCTTATGACGCAGCAACAAAAACATCGTGCTGAAGCAGAGTGCGGAAGCAGAAGTGTGAGGTAAGACCCCCAGCCTTCCTCAGTACACAGTCAAGACCTGGGTAGGGCTTGCCCCTCCCTATAGTGTGGACCAATTGGCTTCACTTGGCAATTACTGGTGGTTAACGCTCCTGTTCCCCCCAGGTGCCCTTTTTCTTGGCCCTTTTTTCTCAGTTTACTCAACGTGCTGGAGGAAGTTGTCTCTGTACTTTGTTCTCTGTCCGTGCTCCATACTCCATGTCCTCTGAATAACCTACATCTGGTCAAGTTTTCCCGTACCTCCCTTGTACAATTCAGGGGTTTTTTTTTACCAGCTTTTTGTAATGCAAGTTTTTTAGTAGTTTAATTCTAGAAAACACTTTTTTTAAAAATAGGAGGAATCCCCCCTGTCTTTGTTTTTTTTTTTAATTGTATTAATGGGTTGTCTCAATACAGGGTTTGATGCATGTTAAAGATCTTGCAAAAAAAAAAAATTTGCAATATGTGCCTTTAACGGCCCAAACCCTTTTCCTGTTTGACGCACCTCCCCCTTTGAGCCATCTTGACAATTTGAAGAACAAAGTCTGTTAAAAAACAACATTTTTTTTTATAATAGGCCCTGTGTTGCTGCTTTCACGCAAAATGCCCCCAAAAATTAAAAACATGACCATGAACCACTTTGAAAATTTTTGGAAGAACAAAGTTTTTTGAAACGTTATTTTTATTATTATTATTATTTTTTTAAAGGGCCATTGATTCCATGGCCTGTAATTTGAGGGGGTAATACATGATATGTCAAGTGGTACAATAATGCAATGAAGACGTATAACGGGTAAGGGGAAGGGGGCCCCTGCCCGCAAGGGTTTTACAATCTACAAGGGGAGGGAGAAAACAGGAGGAGGGGGCAGACATGTTTGTGGGGTTTGTACAGGGCACGGGGGTTTTTGGTGGGTTATAGGCAAACCTAAAGAAAGGGGTTTTTCGGGTTGCTTTTGAAGTGGTGAGAGTTTCAGAGGGGTCTGATGTTTTGGGGGGAGGCTTTCCCAGATGTGGGGGAAGCGCGAGAGAAGTTTGGAGACGGTGATGTAGGGAAAAGAGGAGAACAGGAGAAGGCCCGGGGAGCGGAGTTTGGTGAGGGGAATATCTGGAGATTTGGGCAGAGTTTATGGGGGGGAGGGGTTTATGGGAGCCTTGGGGGTCAGGGTTAAGCAACTTGAAATGAATTTGCTGGTATTGGTACCCTAAAGGGGATTGAAGGGGGAGGGGCAGGGAGAGTGAGGGAGGGGTGGAAAAGAGGGGCAGCAGAGTTGAGAAGGTTTGAAGGGGAGCAAGGGCTAGGGGGAGGCCAAAAAAAAGGATTGCGTGTAAAGGCGGGAGATGAAAAGGGGCATGGAGAGCTTTTTTGTGGTGTCGAAGTTGAGGAAAAAATGGATGCGGAGATTTTTTTCCGGGGGAAGCGCAGGCAGAGGTGGGGGTTTTGGATGTGGGGTTTGAAGGAAGAGCGGAGTCGGGGATTACCCCAAGGAGCGGGACTTGGGGAAACAGGTGAGAGTGTACAGCCATTGCAGTGATAGAGAGATCGGTGGAGGGAGGGGGGGGCGGTAAAAGATGATAATTCTTTTTTCCCACATTTAGTTTGGAGACGGGAGGAGAAAAGGAGGAAAGGGCGATAACATCGGGGATCGGGAGAGAAGAGAGGTGAATCTGGCGGAGAAATAAAAGTGGGTTCTCGATACAGGTTAATAAAGCCATGTAAAGTATGATTTTCCCCAAACCCAAAGGGGTTTTAGAGAAAAGAGAAAAAGGACCCGGGATGACCCTAGGGGACACCAACAGGAGAGGCCGGGGGGAGGGGTGGAGCGAGAATGAGAACCGAATGTCTTGACAGAAAGGTACGAGGGTCCAAAAAGGCGGGATGTGGCAGGAGGGAATGGTCGCAGTGTAAAAGGAAGGAAAAGTTAGAAGGAGAAGTACTGGGGAGGTTTGGCATTGCTAGGTCATTGGGGGCCTTGGTTAGGGGGGTTTCGGTAGAGGGGGTTGGGGGTCAGAAACCAGATGTGGGTGGGTAAAGAAGAGATTTGGAGGGGGGGGAGGACATTTTAAAGGAGATGCTGCTCGAGGGGAAAAAGGGGAGCAGTGAGATGGGGCGATATTTGGGAAGAGGGGGGATAAAGGGAGGGTTTTTTAAGGAGGGGAGTGACAGTGCATGTTTAAAGGGGGAAGGGGAAGAGCCCGGGTGAGCGATAAGTTAAAAGATGGGTGAGGGTTCGGATGAAACAGCACTAAGTTCGGGGAAAAGGGTGTGTGGCAGTGGGTAAAGATTACAGGTGGTGGGTGGTTTTGGACAGTAGAGGGGAAAAGATTATCATGTGAAAGAGGGGGGAAAAAAATTAAAAGGGGGAAAGATTTTGCAGAAAAAGAGGAAGGGCGCGGGGGGGATGGGGGTAAAGCTTTCTTGAAAAGGTTGATTTGTTGGAAATTGAATGGCAAAGTCGTTGCTAAAAAGGGAAAGGGGGGTGGGGGAGGTGCTGGTGGGTGGAGGAGAGATTAAAGTTGTGAATGTTGTCGGGGGTTTTATGAGACAGAGAGGGAATGAGATTGGAGAAGTAACCCTTTTTTGGCTGGGGTAGAGCAGATTTAAATGTATGAGTGTTTGTTTGTATGGGCAAAAGTCGCGGTGGAGCGAGTTTTTTTCCCAGCGGCATTTGAATTTGGAAGCTCGTTAGTGTTTGTGGAGGTGTGTGCCGGGTTGTTGTTGTTTTGGGGGGGTTTTCGTTGTGTGTGAGGGGGCGCTGGTAAAGGATGGCGGTGATTGTGTGGGTTTGTAGAAAGTAGTGGCTGGTGGGGGTCTTAAATGAATAGGGTAGGGTGAATAGAATAAAAGGAGGTGAGGGTTGGGTTTGTAAGTTTCTGCGGGGGGGTGCACTAGATGTGGGGCAGGAGGAGCCCGGGGGGGGGTGGGATGGTGGAGAGGTGAGCGTTTTGGGCAGATTGGGGTTTGGGGGGAGTTTTGGAAGTCAGATAGGGGGCAGAGGGGGTAAGATGAGGTCCGGTTTGCCACTTTGTGGTGGTCCCGAGGTCCATGGGGATCAAAGGAAAAAAAAGAGGAAAGGATTTGTTTGGAACAGGTGGGGGGTGCAATTGGGATATTGAAATCTCCCCTGAAATGGGGGATGTCGGGGGGAAAAAAAATGGACGACCCGGAAGCAAAGTGGTCAAGGAAGGCGGTGACAGGGGTGGTGGTCGGTTTAAAACGCCCCTTGAAGGTTTGGGAAAGGGGGATAGATGCGGGCAGGTGCACCTCAAAGGGGGGTATGAGGAAGAGGGTGAAAGGGGACAAAGGAACAAGTGTCAGAAAGGAGGAGGCCAAAACCCCCCGCCATGCTTGTTCCAGGGCAGGGTATGGGAATCGGGGGCCGCCAAAGGAGGAGAACAGAGGGGAGGCTGTGTCAGAGGGGGTCAGCCCGTTTCAGTGAAAGGAAGAGTAAATTTCTTGGAAAATAAGTCGTATTTGGGAAAATTTATTTCATACAGACCGTGCATTCCCCCAGAGTCCAAAGAAGGGATAGGGGGAGCAGGGGGCAAGGGGTGTGTTCAAGTTTGGGGGGGTTTAAAAGAATTTGTAGGGGGCCTCGGTTAGAAAAAGGGAGGCAATGGTGGGAATGTGCTGGGGGGCCCCGGGGGTTTGGGGATATGTCCCAGCGCCCGGGCAGTAGAGAGAGGGGGACAGGGGGGAGCAGGAAAAACAATGGTTAAGCCGGGTTGTTTGGTGAGGAGGGATAAAAGGGGGGGGAAGAGGTTTGGTGGCGCAGCAGGTGAAGGTTGAATGTGGGGGAGTAGGTCATTGCCCGCGGGGGTTTGGGTATGCAGTTAGTGCAAGGGGAAAATGGAGAAGAGATAATGGTGGGAAGGGAAAAGCATAGTGCCCCGCGTTTAGAAAATTTTTAAATGGAAAGTGAAGTAGTGTTCCTCACAAACTTGGCAAATTGGGTTTAATTCTGGATTAAATTCCCAAAACTTTGAGGGGGCCACCTGACCAAAAGGGCCCCGTGTGCAGTGCTTGTCTATATGTAAAAATTTCTAAGCAGAAATATCAATGTGAACAAGAAATGGGGGGGTCGAGAAGTTAATAGCAGAGGGGGGGAGAATAGGAAACGAGATTACAAGGTGAATTGGGGCCCATGCAAAGCAGGGGAATTGGGGGGAGAGAAAATTTTAAATTGTAATAGCAGTTATGATATACCACAGTTTAAAATTAAAAGGAAAAGATACATCTAATGGGGAGGAGCTAGGGACAAAAGGTTAAAGATACATCAAATGGGGTGGGAGCAGTTGGATCAAAAATAGAAGATACCAAATGGAGGGGTGGGGGCAGTAGGGATCAAAGGGAGAAGCATCATCAAATGGAGGATGGGGGGCAGTAGTGGATCAAAAGGGAGAAAAATACATCAAATGGGGGTGGGGGCAGTAGGGATCAAAGTAGAAACAAACATCAAATGGAGGATGGGACAGGTTTTGGGTCAAAGGTAGAAACAACATCAAAAGGAGGATGGGGCAGTGGGATCAAAGGTAGAAAAATCAAAGGAGGGTGGGGGCAGAATGTTCAAAGTAGAAGATACCAAATGGAGGATGGGGGCGAGTGTATAAAGGTGAAGCATACATCAAATGGAGGAGGGGGCAAAAGGGGGGATCAAAGGTAGAAGCATACATCAAATGGAGGATGGTAGCAGAGTGGATCAAAAGGAAAAAATGCATCAAATGGGGATGGGAGCAGTAGTGGGTCAAAGGGAAGCATAATCAAATGGAGGGTGGGGGGGCGAAGTGGATCAAAGGGGAAGCATACATCAAAGGAGGATGGGAGCAGTGGGATCAAAGGTGAAGATACATCAAATGGAGGGTGGGGGCAGTAGGGATCAAAGGGAGAAACAACATCAAATGGAGATGGGAGCAGTGGGTCAAAGGTAGAAGCTACATAAAAAAAGGAGGTGGGGGGCAGTAGTGGATCAAAAGTAGAAAACATAATCAAAGGAGGATGGGAGCAGTAGTGGGTCAAGGTTGAAGCAACATCAAATGGAGGATGGGGGCGTAGTGGATCAAAGGTAGAAGCATACTCAAAGGAGGGTGGGGGCAGAATGGATCAAAAGGGAGGTATACTCAAATGGGGGATGGGAGCAGAAGTGGTTTTAAAGGGAGAAGAACATCAAATGGGGGATGGGGCGTAGTGGATCAAAGGTAGAAACATACATAAATGGAGGATGGGAGCAGTAGTGGATCAAAGGTAAAACATCATCAAATGGAGGAGGGAGCAGTATGGATCAAAAAAAATAGAAAAATACATCAAATGGAGGTGGGGGGCGTAGTGGACAAAGGTAGAAGCTAATCAAATGGAGGATGGGGCGTAGTGGATCAAAGGTAGAAGATTGTTGGGTGAGAAAAAATAGGGTTCTCGACTGAATAAGGAATTTTGGGCACATATGTGAATTTGGATTTAAATTACACAATTAGAGCGGGCCTTAGCGGGCACCCGTGACCAAAGGCCTGTAGTTACTGCATGTCCAGCAAAAGGGCCCCAAAAAATTAAAGCATGCCCCTTGGCCCCAACTTTGGCCCAATTG
This sequence comes from Phyllomedusa bahiana, assembly GCA_025379985.1. Lineage (NCBI taxonomy): Eukaryota > Metazoa > Chordata > Amphibia > Anura > Hylidae > Phyllomedusa > Phyllomedusa bahiana. The sequence continues at coordinate 6,794 of JAODAL010042620.1, read as the reverse complement.
TGAAGAACAAATGCGGGGCTTTGCAAAGGGCCCTAAAACATCCGGGGCTGGGGCCCCTTTTTGTTTTTTTTTCCCGCCTCATTGTGTTTTGGGGGATGTTTTTTTCCAGGGGAAAAACCTTCTGTTCCTGTCACAAAATTTTTTCTGCACATCCCCCCCCCCAACAGATCCGCCCCTTCATAAAGCAGTCACTGTACATTTAAAAATCCCCAATGCCCCAAATTTATTTTTTCAGAACTTTTACCTTAATTTGAAAAATACCCAAAACCAGTTACCAAATAATCCCCGATACAGGAGAAAATCTCCCAGACAAGTGATTGGACTAAAAAACCCCTAAAAAACCAAACCCAAAACTATTACTCTTAAGGCCAATAATCCTGCCAGCCCTGCCAAACGAAAACCCCCACAATGTGACACGCTGTCACGGCTCTGATTACTATACCACCGCCATACAGTGACCAATAGTGGTAGATAAGTTGATGTAAACTCTGCAGAATAAAAGTGTTCCCCTGCGTTACATTTAGTAACTTACCAGGGACGGTATAAAGGTAAAAAAGGGCACAGGGGGGCATAGGGGGGCCCACAGGCAGGCTTAAAAGGGGCACAGCAGTATATAGGGGGCCACGAAGGGATATGGGGGCCCAGGCGGGGATAGGGGGGCCCGGGGAGGCATTATAGGGGCACAGGCAGGGAATGGGGGCCAAGGCGATATGGGGCATGGGCAGGTAAAGCTAAAAAATAACAACTTTAATACTCACTTAATCCCCCCTTTTCAGCCCGCGCCCCTCCGGCAGCTCCTGGGGCCCGGCCTTGAGCCGTGCCCCCGAGGACAGGCAGCTGCGATGCTGATGTAAATCCGACGTGCCGGTGAGGCGCAGGGGGCCGCGGCGGGTCCTCAGCGCGGTGGGACCCGGCAGCCTCGCGGTGTGGGGCCCCGGGGGTCCGACACTGTTGCGGGGCAGGGAACGCTCGCTCTCTGCCCCCAAAAGCCCTCAGTGTGTGTGCGTCCAGCCACTGCAGCTGAAAGCCAGTGGGTCTCCAGGCCCAGCCAGAGGCCTAAAACCCCGGGGGACTCGGGGCACAGGGGGTTTTTATTCGGGGCCGAGCCCCAAATAAAACAGCTAGCGCGCCCCGAACAAATGTCTGTTAGAAAAAAACATTTTTTAGATAGGGGCCTTAGTATTGCTGCATTTCAAAACAGCTGACCCCAAAAAAATTTAAAATGCTTCCACCCCCTGTTAAAATTTGTGAGGGAGAAATGCCCTAAAAGCCACTTTCTTTCCCAAAGGGCCATGATTTTGCTGTATTACCAACATGACCCAAAAAAAAATTTTAAATATGATTCTCAGCCACTATTAAAAAATTGTGATGGAGAAATGCCCCTTAGAAGCCACATTTTTGTGCCCAAAAGGGCCTAATTTTACCCGATTCACAGCAACAGACCCCAAAAACCATTGACAATGCGAAAATTTTTTGCAAAGTAGATTACAACAAGCTTGATGACCAAAAGTGAAAAAAAAACACCGTCTGAATGTAACGGATATTAAAAGGTATTTTTTGGCAATCTACACTGTGGTGACTACAAAGTTTCTGGATTCAAAAAAACTGCAAAGGGGTCTTCAACACAGCTGCCTGGGCCCAAAATGAAAAAAACACGTATCTGAAATGTATATGTAAAAAAAGGGATTTTTTGGCACCTATCAAACCCGGGGGGGACTACAAAATGCTATATTTAAATTTAAGTGCAAGGGGGGCTTATCAACAAAAGGGACTGGGGAAAAATTTAAAAAAAACTATTGAAAATGTATACTGAGAATAAAAAAGGGGTTTTGCACCCAACAAAAAAGACCTGCAGTTACAGAAAAGTCTGTATCCTAATAAAGGCATGAAATGTCTAAAAAAAGTTTTTGGTGTAAATACCTTATCCTTTATAGGCTTGTCTGTTTCGCCCGGGGCCCCCCCCCCGCCCCCCCACTGGACTTTACAGCGGTAGATGCTTTTTTAAAAATTCTCTGCCTAACTCCTAAAATCAGAAAATCTCTAAATCAAATTTAAACTTTCTAAGGTCACAGCTAAAAGTAGACTGTCTTGGAAAAAATAAAATAAATTTTGCTGACTGTTTGCTGACTGTTTGGACAGGGGCAGAGCGCACGTCTCGCTATGGCCCTTTCAGACACTGATCAGAACAGGAAGGGGGTGTTCTATGTAAAACGGGTCATGTGATTTTTCCCGCCCAAACGCAACCATACACACCAGTTTATGCGTCGCACAACTTCCCGCTTTTTGTAAGCTGATTTCCCGGCCCCCCAAAAAGAAGGAAGCGCCCAAAATGGGCGATATTAATAGTTATGCAAGATTTTTAACCTAAAAATCGCGTTTATTAAAAAATCCCTTTAACGTTTAAAAACCGTGCCTTTCAACTTTGTCGATAATAATCGCTAACTAGTGGGGGAGCAGCAAAATTCAAGCTCTAGGTATTCAAAATGTATCAACCCTTTTGGGCCCCAAATCGAGGAAAATCCATCTCAGGTGGTACCTTACCCCGGTCCGATCGGGGCCCTATTTTTCCAGGATCCTCCAAAATGTGTGGAGGTGATTGTGGGGTGGCTGGCTTCCTGATACACATGTGGTGGTCATGTCCCGTGATTAGGTCCCTATGGACCAGGGGAGAAGGCCTGATCCAGCAACTATATTGCTCACAATTCACACTTACACAGGAACTGGCTTTATTGGATATTCACTTACAGGATATCCCATATAGAAACCCAAACGGAATCCAACACATACTTATTGCCACTAGACTCACTATTGCCCTATCACTGGAAGTAAAATACTGCACTGCACTTTGCAAAAGTGGGTAAACAGGGTCATATTACAATTCAGTGAGCTAAACCTTACTGTTCCCCCTCACCTAATTTCAAGGCAGAGACAAAATTTGGGAGATTTGGAGAACTTCGACATTCGCTACTTGAGACCCTGCTTATATACCTGGCTAATGTCTGTATGTGCTCAACAATAATCTCAACTTTGTGAGTAATCTGTGGTTTTATAGGTGGAAACTTACCTGTCCTATCTGACATCCTCTATATTGCATGTCATTTCTGTTACATGGTCTGTTTTTTTTTCTTTGTTTTGTTTTGTTATGGTTATCTTTGTTCTGTTTATGTTAATTTTTGTAATCAAGGAAAAATTTTCTTTAATAAAAATTGTAATGATTTAAAAAGGTAGGATAAACAATTATACAAGGACAACAAATGCCGACTAGAGATGGGCGAATCGATTCTAATGAAGTGCAATTCGTTTAGAATATCAGGAAAACTTCGGTTTTGCACGAAATAGAAGTTTGGGGTAATTCGCGGGAAAGAGGTGTGTTTTGTATTGCTAAAATGGCAGCAAGCACATGGCGTGACATGGGGAAGAGAAGTCTGGGAGGAAGAAAGGAAGACCCTAAATGACATGTGCAGACATAAAGCCAATCAGAGACCGACGGGGTTCTGTGACGTCATAGCACTAAAAGTACGTATGCCGTGCTCGCTCCTCACACTGCTCTTGTTGTGCTGTGAATAGAGAAGGGCGAATTTCTCAAAAATTCGATTCGGTGACTTAGCCGAATTTTACGACAAAATTCGTCTAGGTCCGAATTACTTGGGGACGAATCGCATTAAAAAACAGCTATTTCCAGGCTGCACAGAGCCTGCAGGGTGCTGTAGAACGTTGTGCTAAGAGGGCAAAACTGATCAAAAAACTGAAGCGGGAATGTAAACTAATAATGTCATGGCAGCGCCAGCTGGAAAAAAATAAGCTGAGGGCTCAGGTGGCAACATCAGTGACAGAGTGTGGAGGTGACGGCGGCAGCCACAGCAGTATGAGATCAGAGAGTGGCACAATGACATTCTGGAGGTGGCAAAATCAGGAGTAGGCCACAGGGGTGGCACAATGACAGAGAGTGGAGGGCACGGCAGCAGCAGCATGAGGTCAGAGAGTTGCACAATGACACAGTGTGGAGGGCACAGCAACAGCCACAGCAGCAGCATGAGGTCAGACAGTGGCACATTGACATTCTGGAGGTGGCAAAACAGTAGTAGGCCACAGAGTGGCACAATGACAGAGAGTGGAGGTGACGGCAGGAGCAACAGCATGAGGTCAGAGAGTGGCACAATGACAGGGTGTGGCGGGCACGGCATCTGCCCCAGCAACAGCATGAGGTCAGAGAGTGGCACATTGACACAGTGGGGATGTCACGGCACCAGCAACAGCAGAAACAGCAGCATGAGGTCATAGAGTGGCATAATGACAGAGTGTGGAGATGGGTGGCAAGTCCCTGGTAAAGATGGTTGGTGGCATATGGAGAAACTGTCATCAGATGTGTGGCATCAGGCGTGTGGCGGCATCAGAATAGAGCCTGAGGCAGGTAGTTTGAACCCAGACTCATTTCTAACAGATTGGGTGAGGCTTCATGGCTGTTGTAGTCTGATGCCTAAGGCATTGGTGTGTGGAAATCCTGGCCGATCCACGGCTGATTCATCTTGACAAAGGTCAGTCATTCCACATTTCCCGTGGACAAGCGGGTTCTCCTTGGGGTAACGATGGCCCCCACCGCACTAAACACCCGCTCTGATGCCATACTACTGGCCGGGCAGGACAGCTTCTCCACTGCAAACTCGGCAAGTTGCGGCCACACATCCAGTTTGGCTGCCCAGTAGTCCAGCGCATCCTCTAACTGGGGTGGCAGAGTGCATCTGGACCGAGAGATGATGGTAAAGAGAAACAACTCCCTTCTGCAGAGGTGGTGGAGCCTTGACTGGCTGCAATGGCATGCGTGCCACTGGGCGCTGCTGCTGCTGTTGCTGTGGTGGCTGGATGGACCACCACATCTGAGCCACGTTTCTCTCAGGCCACCGGATGGTGACGCTGCATGTGTTGACGCAGGGCCGTGGTGCCAACGTTAGCTCCCTGGCCACGCTTCACTTTCTGCCCACAGATTCTACATGTACCCATATTCGGCTCCTCCAGTGTCTTAGCAAAGAACTGCCACACCGCCGAGTAGCTGATTTTACCGCCAACGCTCCGCACTGAGTGTCTACTACCGCCGCTGCCTCGCTGAGCCCCTGTGCCGCTACTTTCTTGGACCTGCGAAGCGGGTTTTCTATCCCGTGGCCACTTGGCTCCTGATTTCACACTGCTGCTACCCTGCTGACTCACAGCCACACAACCCACTTGCTGGCTGCGCCGCTGCCTGACGCGCAAGCTGACGCCCTCTTTTCCTGACGATGATGAAGCCCTTGCTTCACCCGGCTCTCAAGTGCGGTCGGCTACATCATAATCGATTTGTGTTTCATCATCACTGCTGTCCTCCTCACCGGTCTTGGTATGCAGAGGCTGACACTTCACAACATGACCTCCCATGCCACTCTCCACATCTATCCTATGCCGCCTACAGCAAGAAGCAGGGGATATTGGCCCCATAACATCGCTGACAAGAAGCTGCTGACTTTCCTCCACATCCTCGCTGTATAGTGGCACTGAGCCCAGACCACATAGTAGATCTCTGGATGAGGGAACCGGAAGGGACAGAGGCGGGTTGAGGACAGGTGAGGGCCGCTGACCCGCTCCTGGGCCATGCCAACTAAGGGTTGTGTCTGACGTTCCCACCGACTCTTGGCTGGGGTTGTCAGCGGTCATCTGGGAGGAAGTGGATGACCTAGTCAACCAATCAAGAACCATTGGGTTGCTGAACAACACACGGCCGCTAGATGACAGCGGCAGTTGTGGCCTCACCGAGTGAACCCTGCTGCGACGTCCTCTTGCTGTGCTGGGACCTGGGCCTGCTCCAGGAATACTTGTGCCACTGCCACTCGCAGGTGAAGAGCCCGCCACCTCTCTGTCTGACATACTGTTTTTTCTAAATGTACAGACTCTGTTTGTGAAGATATCTGTATATGATAAATACACACCTGTATTTGGGCTCCCAAATGAACCCCGTAACAAGCTTGGGTAACCCTTGGATATAAAAATTTCGCTCCACAAATGGGCAGGAAAAAAATTACTTGTATGTGCCGTTTAAAAACACTGTGTATTTTCTGATATAAAAGCACAAAACAGGCTTATTTAACCCTCGGATATGAATTATGCTACAGGCAAAATTTATTTTTGGACGGTGAAAAGAACGTTTTTTTTTACTAAGTATAACTGCAGAAAAAACTTAGTTAACCCTTGGATGTAAATTGTGCAAAAGAATTATGCTGCCAAAAATTACCAGCTTTGTTTGGTGTTAAAAACGGCGTTTTATTTTACGGAAAACAAAAACAGAAAAAACTTGTAATTAACCTTCGGTTATGAATTATGCTACAGGCAAAATTTTCTTTGGCGGTGAAAAAGAAGTTTCTTTTAGTGACCACAACAGCAGAACAATGCTTAATTAACCCCTGGATCTAATTGCGCAAAGAATGAGCAACCAAAAATTTCCAGCTTTGTAGCTTTTTAAAAAGGCGTGTATTTTACGGTACACAACAACAGAAAAACTTGTAATTAAACTTTGGTTATGAATTATGCTACAGGCAAAATTTCTTCTTTGGCGGTGAAAAAGAACGTTTCTTTTAGTGACCACTAAGGAAACCGTCAAATGGGACATAGGAAATTTGGAAAAAGCATTACTGCTAACTAGATAATGAAAAAAAAATTTGGGGTTCTCAGTTCACCTTTTTGGGAAAAATGCTTAAGCCCCCCTCCCCCAAACATCAAGGGACCTCAAGTGCAGGGGGGTCCCACGCTATTGTCCCTCTATGGGAAAAACC
>JAODAL010042619.1:0-34619 GCA_025379985.1 Phyllomedusa bahiana | reverse complement strand
TTAACCCCCTAGATGCCATAGGATGGCACAGCACTGTCATCTGTATGTGTGGTTTAGTATTGCTCCACACAAGTTTTCTGTTTTATTTAGACAATGAAAAAATAGACAGTGGTTGAGAATACATTGTAAATGTGCAAGAACCTAGGCAAGACATCCATCTTGTTGTCATCAGTTCTGCCCAACCATGGCACATACCTCCTTTTATATTTATCTAGATCTCATTGTATGTGTTAGAAGATAGAGGTATAATGTAGTTGACAGTAATAACAAAAAATCCTTTGGATTGAGGACATCTGATACTGAAGCTGGAGCTGGTCTGCCATTTAAATGGAAATGTTTGAGTAAGACGTTTGAAGAAATTGGGTTAAACAAAATGTTTAAAGCCTACAATTGGGAATGGTTAAATTAGCTGTCCAGAATGTTCTGATTCTTCAGAATTACCAGAGAATATTTAGGCAATTAAGAGGCTTGATATATATAAAATGCAGTGCTGCCGCCAAGTGTTCCGTATAGTTTTATGCTTCGGATTCAGGGTGATGTCAAATTCTGCCTGAATCTGAGCAATTAGATTCAGGTTTCTCCCAAACCAAATATTGTTGGAAGTCATCCAAAAATTGACCTTAACCCCAAATTGGGGTTAAAAAGTTTTTGAAGTGTTTTTACGGTTGACTTACTGTTCTGCAGCACTCTGGTTCTAACATGCACCATCACTTCCAAACAAAATTCTTTCTGGTTACCACAATTTAGGGTTAATTAAATTAAGCACACATGATTTTTACATTTTTGCCATGGGACATGAACAAACACCACTTCATCATCATGGGCAATTGAGCTTGGGGTGTAGAATTGCAATGCTATAATTTTGTGAAAGTGTATTGTGGGGGACAGGTTGCACGATTTTGACTAAGTGACCAACTCCCACTGATGTGAAAAGTTAACGTTGGCCAAGAATGTGCCAGAGGGTGGACTAATGTGCTACATCTAAGCAGCTCACTGCCAACATTAACCCGGGTGCTGCTGGATGCCAACCCCAACATTTTAGTAAACCCTACTGTGAATGGGGTTTCTTAAGCAGATGTAGTTGGTGGGATCTTTCAGCAAGACAATGCAATATGTCATACATCTAGAAATATACAACATTGGTTGAAAGAGCAAGATCAAGACGCCCAAGTAGTAACCTGGTCCCCTAATTCTCCAGACTTGAACCCAACTGAGCATCTGTGGATCTACCTTAATGGTCATGTTCCTTCTATAGATCTTTCCCCTACACAGCCTCTAACAGCAGTTGGAAACCTGTTACGATCTATCGGGACTTTATTTAGTCACTCCATCTAGCTGCTGTCTATGCTGCATGCAGTAGTTCCTCAGGATATTAGCTATTGGTCATAATAATGTGACTCGACTATGTAAATTTAAAGTTAGTGTTCTGTTGAAATTATGTAGAGTACCAATTAAAAATGGGATATAATCAGATTTGAGATGTATTTCTCACAAACAATCTGTGTTTTTCAGAAACATTTATTCCTCACTCATTAAATTAACACATTATCAATTGAGCGATGCTGGTAAAGGATGAGGGAGAAATTAAAAACCTTATAATTAGAGCTATACCTAATGTTAATCAAAGTCTTAATTGACCTAAAGTATAAAAAACAGACAGGGAGTAAATGGATATATGAGGAGGATGCTATCAAGGTGAGATAAGCATATGTGAGTGAAAAAAAGAGATAAAAGGTCACAGCATAAAAGATGATTCACACCTCAAATAATACCAAGGAATATGTCTTTATTAACATCATCCTGATGGACAATTAAAAACATTTAAAAAGGTAATCAAATGCCTTCACTGTAATGTAACTTCCATCAAGATACCCAAGGAAAAGTGAATCTCACTGCGGCACAGAATAATCAAATTTTAAATCGGGGTGCCAAAAGAATGATCTACTGTATGCACACAATAAAGTGCAATACAAATTGGGCAAATTTGTAAAAAAAGGACACAAAACATTCACAGGGAAAACAATCAATGAATAAAGATGCAATAGTTGAGCTCCTGATGCATACACAAGGATACAAAGTAACAAAATGTAGCAAAGCATTCCAGTATAGAACATGTACTGATCTGAAAGACTGCATGCCTTAAAGGGGTTTCTCACTCAATTGATGAGCTTTTAACATATAGGGAAAGGTAAATGAAGACTATTACAAATACAAAATACAAATACATTACTCACAAAAAGTTAGAGATATTTGGATTTCAGGTGAAATTTATGGAAAACTTAAAAATGTCACTCTACAGTGACATTTTATACCGAAATTAGGCCATTTCAGTAGTAGCATGCAGTAGCATTCCGTATTAGCATGATTTTTTCATCTCAAACAATTTAATGAAACAAAAGCCAACAACAGTGGAGGGTATACACCATCAAAAAATGTCAATGTGTCAATAACGTGTCATGTGGCTTTGGACATCAATTACAGCTTGACAATGACATCTCATACTGTTCACAAGTCGAGTTATTGACTGCTGAGGCATGGCATCATACGCTTCTTGAAGGGCGCCCTTCAAGGGTAAATAGTTACGAGCTTCTTCACATCGACTCAGCTGATCTTCTAGGGGGTTCAGGTCTGGAGAAAGTGAAGGCCACTTCATTTGAGGTCCTCCAGTCTTCAACAGCCATTCCCCCAGTCTACAACAACCGTTGCGACCTCAATAAGCTGGAGCATTGTCGTCCATGAAAATGAAATTAGCCCTGTGTTGTTCATGCAGAGGCACGATGACTGGATTAATTATGTTATTCAAGTAATAGAGGCTTGCCACTGTACCATTCACACAGTGTAGGGCATTTCTGTATTGATTAGATACCTGCCCACACTGTCACATTACCACCACCAAAGGCTCATCTGGTGACAACAGTGGCTGATGCATAGCACTCTCCTTGATGTCTCCAGCATCTTTGGTGGTCATCATTTCTGCTCAGAGTGAATGTACAACCATGATGCTTGTGCCTGGTGATGTGGTCAGGTACCCTTGCTGATTGTCTAGCACGCAGGCCACGCTGATGAAAATTGTTACGAATGGTCTGATGTGACACTTGGGTGCCTTGCACCTCCCTTAGGAATCAGCAAGTTGCACAACAAGTACTGAAACATTAAACAGTTGGACATGTGCATTCTAAAGTTAAAATATGGTCTCATTTAGTGCATTTAAAAAAAATGTTATGTTCATCCTGAAATTTCAACCAAAATCCAAATATCCCTAATTTTTTGTGAGTAGTGTATATTATCAATCAGTTTGGCCATGGGGGGTTACTCCTTGCAGAGTTTTATCTCTATCAATAGAGTTTAGTTACCTAAATGACAAGCTTTCACCCTCTAGAGCTCTGTAGGCTTGTGTACTACAGTTTATAAATCTCCTGTCACTGTATCACTGTAACAGGAATATCTAGGAACAGCAGGGTTAATATGTCAATCACTGCACTATACCCATCCATAGCCTTACCAGGAAGTGTAAGTTTAAAGTTGGCTATAGTTCTGTGAAAACTGCATGGTGAGGAAATCCCTTTAAAGGTAGACTAAATATGGGCAACGAAGACCAATTAATTAAACCCTGCAATGTGAGCAAAAAGAGGGACCCAAAAGTGCCAGAGAGAAAAGAAGTTCTCACCTATATCGTGTATCTTACTGATGAAGCTGTAACTTACAGCAACATACAGTACATGGAGACTTATTTCTCCTCTGGCACTTTAGGGTTTCCCTTCTCACTGTAATACAGGTTTCTGGCTCTTCCTGGCTTATTGTCAGAAGTGTATTGTGTAAACTTTTCTTCCTGTCTCACACTTCTACGGTCCCTCTTCTCCTTCCCTCATGCTATTACCATAACTCGCAGAGCAAGAGGCCACAGTTGCACAGAAGTGAGGGTAAAAGGGATTGCACTTTAGAGCATGTCCCCATGGCAAGGGTTTTCGGACGGTTTTTCATCCGGTTTGCGGTTTTTCAGGCGGTCTGAAAAACCGGCCGAAAATGAGCACAATTGTGCTCTATGGAAAACCCGTGCAGCAGTCCCCATTGCATGGTTTTTCCATCCGGCGGTTTTTCCACCGCGGGCTGCTCAAATAACATTGAGCATGTTCATTCTTCCGTCCGTTTTCCGGACGGAATATGAACACCTCAATGGGAGGGGGGAGGGCTGTTCTCCGCTCATCGCAGATGAGTATTTGTCCTGTGCTGTGTGGACGCAGCCTTACAAGACTAGAATGAGTTTTGTGTGGTTGGGTTGGTTCACAGGGAACCTGTAGACCACAAAAAAAATTTAAAGCTGCTGGAAAGTGAGGCAAGGGTCAATTTCTCTTAATATTACAACGCTTCATATATTCACATGTACTACTTATTTATGCTAACCCACTCTAGTAATATTTATGCTTTAAAGGAATTGTGTATACATTTCTAGAATATATTATACATTCAAATATATATTATATATATATAGATATATAATATCTTATATATATATATATATATATATATATATATATATATATACATATACATATATATATATATATATGTATATATATATATATATATATATATATATAATATATACATATATACATATATTATAATATAATATATATATATATATATATATATATATATATATATTATTATATACATGTGTGAGAAGTGTGAGAACACCATCTAATACATGAATAAATGTAGTTTTGTAATAAATTCTGGATTGCAAGAAGTATCTTCCAAAACAATAAAGTTCACTTTTAACTTCCTTGCTGCACATCTTCTCTAGTAGAATGAAGCTAGATTCTTCATTTGACCAGTTTACTATAATAGATAAGAAGTAAAATGAGCCATGGCATGATTTACAATGTAAAATAGAATTTTATATCCGCTATGGTCTGAACATCGTAATATTAGTCAATTCTAATCCATCTTCAAGAATTTGTGTCAGATAATTTCGATATCTTGGGATTTGCCATCATATTAGAAAAAGCAGCCCTGCTGTAGTCTATTTCTGATTTTTTTTTTTTTTTTTTTTAAAGAAGTCTTGTTCCGACTCAAGTATTAAGATAAGTTGCAGAAACTCACGTCAATTAAAAATCCTCCATGAAAAAGACAAAAAGAAGAGCTAGACTAAGCTGAACTCTTGTTTTTGTACTCGGTGTCATCTCTGAAAGAGGGCAAAGTATACTTAGAAAAATAGAGGGCCTGGGCTCCAAAGGTTTTGTGATCAGTCTTGGAGATTCATTGTGCACTTCTGTCAATTGAACATCTTCTTTTGTATCCTTTAAGACATAGAACAGGATAGGAAAGTCTTTAGATAAGAGAAACAAATGAATTTCCGAATAAAAAGTTGTAGCAGGCAGAATCTTATGAGTCTTTCAGGGCTTCCATTTAGAAGTTACAGTTGTTGGATGTGTAGGACATGTATGGAGATAGAGTCTGATTTTGACATTTTGGGATGGCAAGATGGAGTACTTTACAGTTGAAGTCAACATATTTTAAAAGGAATAAAAAGTTGCAATGACAGAATCATAATAATCAAGAGCTTCCCTGAATGCTGACCTGAAACTGAGATCTGTAATAGAGTGACAGTATTATAATAGTTATGTCCTTTCACTTAGGGAGCAACATAATAAAAGTAGTTATGTTGTTGTAAATAAGATACAGTAATATAATAGTTATATGGTTGTACTTAGAGGACAATATTATACTCAGACTAGTTTCTTCAGATGGTCAGGGTGGGCAACTGCCTGGGTTGCCACCCATCTTAATGAGTTGGGGAGGAGGTGACTGCTACCATGTGTCTGGTGGTCAGCATATAACTCTGCACTGCCATTTTAAAATGGGCCTGCAAAGTTCACAACTGCACGCTAATTATGCACCTGTGAGATGGGAGAGCCAGCTGTCAGTGACAGTCAGGCTGCCCAGGGAAAAGACAAGAATAGTAATTAGTGAACGCTGTATATGCAGATATGCAGGAAGCCTCGTGGCTTCCTGCCTCCAGGCTGTGTGATCAATGGGTCTTGGTAACTGCAGAAGCTAACATACCAGTCCAATTTACATAGAAAATCAGCAAAAAAGAAAAAAAAATGATGTGATGTAAAAACCCCTCCCCCTTGTGTCTTTATCTGACCTAATGGGGGGTACAATATGTAATATACTGTAAATAACATATAAACGCTCAAAAATAAATAAATTAATGAATGAAATAAAACAGACAGCCCAGACCGCAACTTTTAGTGCTGATGACCCTAAAACTTTATCACCTATATATCAATGTCTGTGATGGAAAAGTGATTCAACTACATAGCTTATTTTATAGTTGCTTTTTCTGTTAAAATTAATAAAAACATGTGAAAAATAGACTTTTTAAATTGTGTAACCATTTCCCTGGTATTCTAAGAAAGATATAATATAAAAATTACAGAAAAATTGGACTTTTTTTACTCAAAAACACAGCAAAGGCCATACTTAAAGCTCAATGGCTGGACTAAAAACTAAACCCAGTACGAGGCAACACAAGCCCCTGTGCTACTTGGGAAAGATAAACAGGTGCAAGTAATTGCTGAGCAGTAACTCACACACCCATCCATTAGGGGGACAATTAGATGATTAAAAACTGCACAGCAAATTGATACCTGTTCATACCAATATGCAGAGAAGTCACAGTATAATACATGGGGGGATTGCACAAATGCAAAAATACCAATAAAACAACCACTCATATGTGTGAAGGGGGTGGTGGTTGCTGTTATTATAATTGCATATAGACAAGGCGATACAAAATGCATATACGTGTGGTGCAACATGCTGCCTTACAGCCAATTACACCACTACTATTTAATTGGGAGGGCTGCCCAGCACTTTTTAGGTGTCCAACTCAAAGTACAGACATCCTCTGCTCCCCAGTACTTTTGGGCCAACATACTTTTGGATGCAAAAATGACATACTGGAAAAATATCAAATATGAGGTATTAGTTGATACAGTGGCCACCATACACAAGCTCATAAGCCCTGTCAAAGGTCCTCATTTCTTGCGAGTCCCTACACTAAAAATTTACAAAAAAATCACAGACAAATGGGACATTGTATCAACTAATAGTAGAATAACCAAGTGCAAGAAAGTGTTATAGCGTTTAAAGCCGTGTGTATGAAAGGGGCCGTGTTATAGAAATCATACTCTGGTACATAAGGCAGTATGCATAATGTTCAATGTTATAATTGTTATGTTTTTGTACATAAGGAGGAGTATTACAATAATTATATTCTTGTATATAGAGACAGTATTTTAGCAGTTGTAGTACATAGGAAATAGTATTATAGTACTTAAAGGGGTTGTCTCACCACGAAGATTATAGTTGAAAATGTGGGGACCAAAAATCTTAGGATGTACGTCCTTGGTTACTATTGGCAAAGTTCTACGATTTTAGAGAACGGGCTGGTTTACATGTGCTTAGCAACGGTGTTTGTTTACTGGTCAGGGAAGCATTCTGTCCTGCCCAGGTCATGCACATGCAAAGGAAAGGCAGTGAAGAGGAGGGGCAGGGTTGTGTGTATTGGCAGGCATGGAGGAGAAGCAGTGAGAGGACATGCAGGGGGGTTGTGTGTATTGGCAGCGACATGCAGGGACAAGAGGCAGTGAAAAGCGGGGGAGGGTGTATTGGCAGCCACAGGGATGTGTGTATAGGCAGCCACAGGGATGGAGGAGAGGCAGTGAAGAGGATACAATACACACAACCCCCCTGCATGTCCTCTCACTGCTTCTCCTCCTTGCCTGCCAATACACACATCCCTGCCCCTTCTCTTCCCTGCCTTTCCTTTGCATGTGCACAACCTGGGCAGAACAGAATGCTTCCCTGACCAGTAAACAAACACCATTGCTAAGCACATGTAAACCAGCCCTTTCTCTAAAACCGTAGCACTTTGCCAATAGTAACCAAGGACGTACATCCTTAGATTTTTGGTCCCACATTTTCAACTATGATCTTCATAGTGAGACAACCCCTTTAAGGCATTTACACATAGAAGGTGGTACTACAAATATTTTGCACATATGGGTAGTAGTATAGTATCTATATTCTTGTACATATAAAGCGCTATTATAGAAGAAATATTCTTGTACATAGAAGGCATTATTGTAGTAGCTATATTCTTGCTTATCGGAGGTAATATGAAGCTGCTAATTAACTCACTTCTTATGAATTTTTCTAGGTACTCATGCACAAGTCAGTCTTCTTCACAATCTGAAGAAAGCCAACTACAATCTTCCAGTGGTGGTGACAGACTCGGGGAAACCTCCATTGTCATATAGTGCAGACGTCACGATTCAAGTGTGTTCCTGCAAGAAGGGCAAAGTAGACTGCAGTTCAGCAGATGTCCCACACGTCAGCATGGTTATTGTCCTCATGTTTACACTCTACAGCCTGTTCTGTAAGTTTGTGCTTTAGTGCTGCATGTTATTAAGAGATTTGGTGCTTGGTAACAACTTAAATGACTTAGGAGTTGCCACCCAACTTTTGTAGATTCCCGAATAATACTTTCCTTTATATACAGTTGCATATACTTTGACATCTAGACTGATACATAAAAAGGTAGGTTTGCCATTCAGAAAAGCTGGTAGACAACCCTTTTTGTAGCTGTAATAGAAGTCATCTGGGTTGTCATCAATTTTTTTGTAAACAGATATAACAGGTAAATAGAATTTTTAAGAATTTTACACAAAAGAAGAGAAGGGAAGGAGTGATTTGCACTTCAGTTTTTACCACCATCTGTACTAGTTTTATTAATAAATCTATCAAAACGGTACCTACAGTACTTGTTGAAAGAGATATCTGTATTATGTTATGACAAGCCATGCATCTTTGTGGGAAGCACATAATCAGGATAGATTTGCAACGCTTGAATGTAAAGAAAATTTTTCTAGTTACTGACATCAAGCAGAGATCTCAAAAATGGAAAAAAAATAGATACCCAAAGTATATTAGAAATTCACACTTCTCACCTACAACATGCAGCACATCAGTGTAGAAGAGGTTAAAATAACAGGCAATGACAGGAGAGACCTCATTTCATTTATCTGTGCCAACCAGATTTCAATTCAAAATGAAAAAAAAGAAGATCAGAAAGTAAGTTCCTGCGGGAACCGTGTCCTGCTCCCCATTAGAAAGACTAGTGTCTGCTATAATCTATTTCCCAACATGAGATTCGCTTGAGTGCCACACATGACCCTTATTTACAAATTTGAACTTGGACACTGGGGAAACTACCGAAGGTGCAAATTACAGGGCAACAACGTGTAAAGACACCAAGACCTGATTCTCCAGGATGTTTATGACTGTGTCAGGGATGGAGAGCTGTGCAAAGGCCGAATGGTAGTTTCTACATGAATTATTCACTGTTCCCTCACAGTAAGGAGAGGTAGAAGGGTGATATAAATTGTATGTGTTCTCATCCTTAAAGGGTAACTTCATCCATGACACACAATTCTCCTATTGCCATGTTAGTTTACCCTTAATTTACCCTCACAACCAATGAATATTTTCATCAAATAAGAGTCAACATTTCATTCAATAAAAATGCTGTCAATTTATGGCCCTGCCTTTTCTACCAGCATCACTGAAAAGTAATATGACCTTGTTTAAGTCCTACCTTTTGGAAAATTATATATCCTCTAAAAACTTTTCTCAAATCACTATAATTAGAAGGTTCCTGTGAGGTTTATGTGTTCATAGTATTTGAGTACTGCATGTAATTCTTCTAAGGAGTTTTCTCATCCTGACGACTCCTTTCTATATGTCCTGTTAGTGCACATGGGCATCAGAGGAGAAGTCTCCATTTTTGATCCCTTTCTTTAAGCCAGAGCAGAAAGCAAAACCTGTTCTGGCAGACAAAATAGTAATATCTAATAGCCAGGGTTTTCCTGGGGCTCCATTATTTTACCTGGGCAACCCCTTTAAGAACTGGAAGAATACCGTTTCAGATAAAACAGTTATAGTATCATGGATGCCTGACTATAAATTTGCATAATTTATCTAGCTTCCTGATTGACAACTTTAGAGGGATCTGTTTTTAAATTCTCATGAACACCATAAAGATGCCCTGATTTATTGAGAAAACATCATCAGTATTTGACTTTAGATATGTTAGTGTTAGATGAGTGGCACATTTATTAATTATGTCAAATAGTTGGACACTGTAAATAGTCTAAAAATGCATCAGAATTTTCACTGTATGATAAATCTGGTGCATGTTTAGGCACTTTGGGCAGCATGTATGAAATCTGCTGTATAAATGCCAAATTTCATGCGCATAAAGATAACCTAGAATGCGCCTGATTTATGAATCCACTTTACAACAGGTCATAAATCAGGCGCATTCTAGTGCTTGTACAACATTTCTGGCTCAGGTAAACCACTTTGAAAGTGTTCCAGCTGTAATTCGCCTAGAAATGCTATAGCGAAGCTATAAATATGTAGCTTCACTACGGTTCTAGCGCGCCCCGCCTCCTGCGCGTCCCCCGAGATCAGGCGCATTACAAAGTGCCGCGGTTGCTATGTAATGCACCTGATAATGGCATACGGGCGATTTAAAAATGTAGCGAACAGGGCTGTGCCCGTTCATACATGCCGCCTTTTGTCTGACTTTATACCATTTATTAGTTGGCTTTGTTTGTGCCAATAATTGCGGCAAATTTTGCTGCAATTTTTGACCAGTAGCATCACCATTCAAGTCCCTTTCCCCAAAGCCATTCCCCTTCCTTTTGTTGAACATAGTGAAGGAGTATCTAAAAACTGTTACAAATAAATAATTACTATGGTGTAAGGCATGCAGAAATGCTGAATCTGTAGCTATAGTAAATGTGCCCCAATTTGTTCTTTTTAGACATTATAGCATTTTATTTTCTGTTATACACTTCCTTGGGAGAAGCAATATTAGAGGCATACATTTTTTGTATCATCAGTATAGCAGGCAGAGTTGTAACTAGATACAATAGGGCCCCAGAGCAAATTTAGATGGCCCTCCACCAACTAATGACAGAAAACTGATATAGCAGCAAAAGCAGCAATAATTAAAGGTATGCATGATAGCTCCATAGTAATGCTCGTTAGCATAAAAACAACAACTTGTTAGTCTCTACAAAAAGATACACTTGAATGGGTCCCATAACAGCCGCAATGACTGTTATGACTTTGTTTACACCCAGGACAGCAGGGTTTATGTGCTGAATGGCTGTTATGTGCCTTCTAAGGATAATGAGAAGACTCTATTTATACTGTCCCAGTCTACACAGCAATGTTGAAAAGTTAGCTACAGAAAAAAGGACATTTTATCTAGTTCTGTGTGCTCAAGTTGCCAAAAACCATATTTAAATAATATGCCAATATTCTGATGAAACATTCTCTTTAAAAGGGTCTTGCCTTGGTGACTTGTTCTATTCTATGCTTGGTCTAGATTATCCATAGTACCATGGAGTAATGCAGGTACCAACAATGGTAACAGGGGAATACAAGCTGTTTATTAAAAGCCATCAAAACTCCACCACTAATTTTCCTTTTGACAAACACAAATATCTAAAATTATAATAAAAAAGCAAATAAATTCCAACAGCCAAGCCACTAAACACTGGCTGAAGTCAAGCAAAGGATAATGACTGCATAGGGAAAAGCAAACCATAATAAAACACTAAGCAATGTAACCACAATTATAATTTGCACTTGTTTAACCAGCAGTAACTCCACTGAAAGGAAATATGATTAATGCAGATAGCTTTATTTCAAAGCAGGAAACTTAGAAATACACCTATTATACAATAAACTCCGGAAAATGTAATGGTAGAACGCTATTAATGAGTCAGACTTTCTGGATAGTTCTATAACTGAGCTATAGTCATATCCTGGTAGAGAAAAGAATCCAATTAAGGCTTCATTTTTATTTTAAGGGGTTATCTGGTTTAGAAAACCTCTTCTCAAATATCATTTTAAGAACTTCTGAATTAATGTAAGAGTTTTCTTGTTTAAGACCTTCATCTGCTATCTAAAGTAGTGTGTCACTTGATTTGGTACTTGTTCTGTCCTACATTACAGACAACACATTATCAAAAATTATCTGTGCCCTTTTGGAAAAGACAAATACGGTACATTATTTTTTTTTATTTCAATATAATCTCCCTCTTTTTCAACACTGGCCCTCATTTACAAATGTTGTTGCACCAGAAAAGTGTTTTAAAATGTGCTAAAAAGTGGCACAATTTTAGCACATCACACCCCAGACACATTTATTATCGACTTAAAGGGGTTGTCCCACTTTAGACAATAATGGCATATCTCTAGGAAATCAACTAAACAAGCCCCTAAACCTCTCTGTTCTGAACGGAGAGGTGGTCGGGACTTTACTATAGACGTGAATGGGAGCAGTGCTTTGCTCTAATCCGAACTTCCACACATGTCTATGGGAGAGCCCACAGAGGTTTCTATGGTAAGCTGCATACCTGTTATCTGATTATCTGAGAGCAGGAGTGATGTCATCCCAAGGATGGACTAAAGAGAACTGAGCCATGTGTGAAGTAATTAGCTGCAGGAAACAAAAAGTACAAGTGCTGTGAGCAATGAGAAGCATGGAGTTATCTGCAATTGTGTTAAGATTAATCTTCTGCTCTGTTGGGGTAAAGGCCTGAGGAGACAGTGTAAATGCAAAATTGCCTGTCAGCCAGTGATTCAGCGTCCCGAGAAAACCCTTTAAGTCTTCTCCTTCTTTAATGGCTAACACTTGTGTGATCTTCCTTAGACTTTTCTATCTCTTCATACACAGTTTTTTATGACAGAACCCTTTTTCCATACTCTGCACAAAGTCTTCAATAAATATCGGCACCAGACAAATCCTCAAGCTACAAAAAACGAATCACTACATGTTTCTCTCCTTTGGTACAAATCAAAAATGGGACAGCCATTTTCTTTTGCACTGCAGTCATACATGAACTGACGTAACATGTTTAAAACTGCAAAACAGTGACTGGGTAGACGGGGAACTTGTGTGGTAGGTGTTGATAAGTCAGTGAGTCCAAGAGAAATTTAAATATTACTGAAGTGCAAATATTTTGAATACACACTTTTGTTTTATTTTTTTTCCCGTAAATGACTGGCCTGAATCTTTATTCATCTCCCCATGATGTTTTCTATTCTAATTCATAGTCTCTCTCTGCTGTATTTATCCTCTCTTTTCTGCTGCCAACTGGCAGCAAGTCCTGTTTGACAGTTACTTTCCTTTGCCTTGTAAAACTACAAGTACTATGATCCTTTTTGTGCTTTGTCAATCTTACTGCCTTCTAGCCTTATTTGCCTTATGCATGCCCCATGATTCGTCCCTTATGTAGAGATGCAGCATGTGTCAGATTTTGGCGTAGAACAGTTCATAATTCTGTAGGACAGGGATGCAGCAGTGTCACAAGCACACCCGGGACCATCACACTGGGTCGTGGGTGCACCCATGCCTCTGCTGTGAGTGGCGCCGCGACCTGCATGTCGGGCCGCGGGCGTACTCACAGTCTGGTCCCCAGCTGCAGTAACTTACCTCTCTGCACTCCCTGTGTAGTCTCTGACGCTGACCCTATTTAACCCTGCCTCTTCATGTTATTCCTCACCGGATCAATAGTGCCTTGTGCCTTGAGAGAAAGTGTTCCTTAAAGTCTACATTCTGATATTCCGTGTACTGTACCCATTGCCTCTGTCCCTCAACCACAAACCTTTGCCACCCGTTCAGACCTTCTTGCTTGTCCCCGACTACAAGCCTGCCCGATGATTCTGTACTTCGCTACACCTCGGCTGCCACCACAAGCAAGTCGCAACAGGGGTAGTGACCTAGAAGACTCCCACCGCAGCAAGCCCAGCCTGCCTTGTGGTGTGATCTGGTGAACATTGGGAACTCTCCCTGGCGGGGCTTACACCACCAGTTGTGGTGGTCTAGGGGATCCACTACCTCAGCCGATAAGTCAGAATCTAACAATGCGCATATGTCCATCGGGGCATTAGTAAAAACTAGATAAAACTCAGATTTACCTCCCAAATGGGTCAATGCAGAGGAACCAGCTTCCACTCCAGGTCGGTGCATTAAACATACAATTTTATTAATACAAAAAGTAGAAATCCATGTATCAAAAGAATAAAATAGGGATGACAATGTCCATAATATAGGACGTAAGTTCAGCTTTCTTACGCGTTTCAGAGCAATTTGGTAAGGAGCAGATGCTCTGAAACACGTAAGCCGAGTCCGCAAGCTGAACTTACGTCCTATATTATGGACATTGTCATCCCTATTTTATTCTTTTGATACATGGAATTTTAAATTTTGGATCAATAAACTTGTTAATGCACTGACCTGGAGTCAAAGCTGGTTCCTCTGCATTGACTTTTCACAGGGTCCAACTCTATTTCCTTTTCACCGTGCCTCCTCCAGTTGAAAGTGCAGTAAGAGCTGGGTGAGCTGTTACATTTACCTTCTTTACCTCCCATATGGACTCCTTCAGTCTCGGTTGCCAGTGGGTTCATCCCAGAAGTATCCATTGGACGTTATCGTTCACGTGACAGGTGCAGTCAATCACACACCAAAACGTCAGATGCACGTGACCTCTATGGTCTGTAATTAGCTGCAGCTGTCACGTGAATGAAGACCATTCACAGCTACAGCAGAGATCACCACCGCCAGGACAGAGTGGAAGCATCATAGAGGTAAAAATGAGTTTTATTTTCTATCTTTACACATGCTCCAATGGACCATCGAGTATTGATAGATCCCGGGAAAATCCTTCTAACCGTATAATGCATCAATTCAACTATGAGGGCACTGCAGGGTGACATCATCTGTACAAGTCCCTGTAATCAACCATTGAATGACCCCTCCAACAAAAACAGATCATATGACTGTTATAACCTGTAAAATTATTTTATCAAAGTTAGGGCAGGTATCATACATTTGTGGTCTTTTGGGCAGTGTAATCATGTTAAACCCACACTCATCTTGAAAAGTACCGGTATTAGGTTAAATTGGCTCCTGTGTTAAGGTGGTTAAAATTTATTTTTCTCGCCAATAATTCATTGAGGGACACAGCACCATGGGTATAGGCCTTGCCTTCAGAGGCGGACACTAGGCGGATCAAACGTTAGCCCCGCCCCGACGGCCTATATCCCTTCTGCTGATGCCAGGCTGATCAGTTTTCAGCCTAGTGTCTGTAGGAGGCAGACGCTGCTCTGCAGCTCTGCAGAGTTTGTTATTTTTCTTTCCTTTGCAGGAAGGTGATTGAGCACACGGCTCTCACCTGGAGGAAGGTGATTGAGCACACGGCTCTCACCCGTTTGAAAGTGATCGAGCACCCGGCTCTCACCTGGAGGGAGGTGATCGAGCCCCTGGCTTTCACCTATCAGGGGGGCCATCAATGCGTAGTTGTACCGTGACGCTGTCCCCCCTGAGGGTGTCAGGAAACCAGTCAGTTCTTTAGCTGGCTGGCCTTCCTCCCCGCCGCTCACCCGTCCCCACCTGCCGCCTCCGCGGCCTTTTATGGATTCCGGTAGCCTCACCTCTGGGTGCATGGTACCGAAGGGGTGATGCCGCGACGCCCGAAGACATCGGATTGGTGAGTACCCCGACCTCCCCCGTTTTTGGGGGTGGTCAGGGATTTTTTCCCTTAATACGTTTTGAGTGGCCGCGAGAATTCCGTTTTCCCGCGGCCTCTCAGTGTTGCCCTATTTCCCCCAGGTATTGGGGGGCTTTCCAGGCCAGGGGTGCGTTCCCTCCCCTTGGCCAGTGTTAGTCCGCTGCGGTAGCTTTCACTTAAGGGTTTGGCCCCAGCGGCGTTTTTCTCTGCCGCCCTGGGGGTCCCAGTGATGGGGGGGCATGTTTCCCCCCCATGCTATAGCTGCCCTAAGGCAGCAGGACAGGTTGCTGTGCGGCATTGGCGTTTGGGCAGCCATGCAGCGCCGCGGCGGTACCGCGGGTTATGAGTCTGGCGCTGGCTGCTGGGGGTGAGATGGGCCGTGCAGAGGCTGCAGGTGTCCCTTACCAGCTCCTGCGGCATTCCGGCGGCACTCCGGTGGTCGCACTGCGGGCCGCACGCGGGCCGCGGACGCACGTTCAAATTTAGCCCCCGACTTTTGGAGGCTTAGGCCGCAACTAGACTGCGACCTCTCCCAGCCCTGGGCCGCCCCGGGGGCAGCCCCAAATCGGTCCGGGCCCCTCCCTGGATGGGGCAGGATCTCCAGCAGCCCGGGCCTGTGTTGGGAGTGGAGCCTAAACGCCGTTTTTGCGGCGTTCAGCACCCTGGCTTCTCCTGACTGCTGAGGGAGACACAGCGTTTTGGGATGGTAAGTTAACCCCTTGTGGGTCATCAATCCCTGCCCCCGCGCTTTGCAGCCATGTCCCTTTTCAGGGCTAAGTGTTCTAAAGCGCCCGTGCCCAAACAGTGGCGACTTCCTTCGCCGGCGCCCATTGCCACAGCATAGTCTGGGTGGCTAGCCCTGGTGCCCTTTGTGCCCTTTGCGCTGCTTCGCTCCCATCCACTGCGGGACCCAGCGCCTCCTGCTCACTAGCGGTACTGGCCTGTACAGAGTACCCCAGGTACCTCCCAGGGTCCAGCGCCCGGTGCAGCCCGTACGGAGTGTTAGCGTTAGAGGGTTAGAGTTCTCTCTGCCTCTTTATCACCCGAGCTCTCTCCCATCAGACGGTGGTCGGAGATAGAAGCTCCATGCCTGGATACGGCTTCTTCAAGTGGGGACTCCTCTGATTCTGACTCTGAGCCAGACAGAGATAAGATGTGGCAGCAGCGGTCCAAGCCCTTAGCCGGGCTATTGGGGACACATGTGAAAGCTCCAGGCCTGAGTCGGCCCCATCTGGAGACCACCCTGTCGCAGGCTGTATGCCCTACACAGCTGGTGAGGCCGCAGCAGCAGTCCAAGCCCTTAGCCGGGCTATTGGGGACGCATGTGAAAGCTCCAGGCCTCGATACGGCCTCTGTTGGAGACTCCCCTGTCTCTGGCGTTAGGCCAGACAGGGTTGATGGTGTGACAGCAGCGGTCCAAGCCCTTAGCCGGGCTATTTGAAGTGGATGTGAAAGCTCCAGGCCTGAATACGGCCCCTTCTGGAGACTTCTTTGGCTCTGGCTTTGGGCCAGACAGGGTTGATGGTGTGGCAGCAACAGTCCAAGCCCGTAGCCGGGAAAGCTCCAGGCCTAGATACGGCCTCTGTTGTAGTCTCCCTGTCTCTGGCTCTGGGCCAGACAGGGTTAATAGGATGACAGCGGCGGTCCAAGCCCTTATTAGAGCTGTCAGAGACTCCCTTCATGTTAAGGGTGAGGATGTCTCCGCATGCCTGAAATTGAGAGCTGTTTGCCAGGGAGTGGAAACATCCGGTCAGGCGTTTGTTGCCTACCAGATGACTTAAGTCTCTTCGCCCTTTCCCAGAGGATCAGGGTCATAGTGGTCGGTGGTCCCATCTGGGGACACCCCAGTCACCCGGCTCATGTAGTCTATGGCCATCCCTGTCTCGGACGCGGCGGTCCTTGATGACGGCACGGATAGGCGTCCTCACGGGTTGTTGTAAGTCCGCCTTGGGGGCAGCCGAGGCAGCCCTGCGACCTGCGCTTGCTTCTCCGCAGTTCAGCCTGCATGGTCTGGTCGTAGCAGCGGCAGCAGCGGCTATCGGCTGGAAGCTTCCACAGGGGATTGTGGAATCCTGCTTCCCAGTTCTCAGAGTTTCGGCGGTCCCAGTAAGTTCTCGCTGGTGTCAACCCGTTTTATGGCTAGAGCGTCGGCCAATGCAATGGCCGTTCGCCGTTCCCTGCAGCTCGAATTTTTGGGCGGGGGTTGCAGCCGCCAAGGAGTTATTGGCTGCGCTTCCGCTCATCTGCGGTAAGCATTCTTTTCTGGGAGGCCACAGAAGGACGTGGTATGCTCCCCCCTCAGGGCCAGCCGGTGCAGTGGCATTCACGTGACTGTCTCTCAGAACGCGCAAGTGTCTTTTGCCCAACTAGCGCTTGGTCTGAGGAGCCGGCCCCCACCCGAGAATCTCTTTGGGGTGGGGGCATTTCCTCCAGTTCCAGGGGATCTGGCAGGTTCAGGTCAGTGGTACCTGGTTTCGCTGGGTCGCCACTTCAGGATTCACTTTGTTTGGCTTCTGCAGCACGGTTGTAGCTGCCTCCGCGCCCGTGGCTCTGCGCGGGCATCGGTTTCCCTCTGGCGATCCGCACTCTCCTCCAGCAAGGAGGGATTTTGCCGGCCTCCGAGTCTGAGCGTTCTTTCAGGGATTTTATTCAAATCCGTTTAGGGTTCGCATAAAGAGCAGCTCACTAGGGCCAATGTCGGTCCTTAAAGTGCTCAACCAGTATGCGTTTGGGCCCAGTTGCCACTGTAGTCGCTCTGGCCAGCAGTAGCCTCTCAGGAGCGCAGAGAGTTTTTTTCAGCTGCTAGGGACATCAGGTTGTTTTCCGTTCCCATGGCCCAAGTCTATCAGCGGTCCCCGTGGGTTCACAGTAGGCTCCCGACATTGCTCTGATCAGAGCTCTGATGTCCGGCCTCGCAGCTGCACCAAGGGTCCTCGTAGTGTAGATCTTCCTCTTGCCCCACCCTGCCTATAGAGTTGAAGCAGCGCGCTTTGGCTGGATGGGTAATGTGCAGCAATCCCGGTCTAATTCCATCATTAGGGATGGAGCATCAAGGGATGATTTATGCTCAATCAGGTTCCAGCGGGTTCCCTCCCATCTGGAAGCTGCGGCACTTAATGGTGCCCCATCTCTGTATTGCACCTGGAATATTCTTTAGTGTTGCATGCGAGGGTTCGACAGCTTGAGGACCACCTCCGAGGCGTGGTCCTTTGCGCTGGTCCTTTGCTCACTCCCTGCAGCGGGCTCCTGCCTCAGTGACGCAGGTCTCCAATGTCCTTGGTCTCAGCAGTGCGCCTGCCACCCCAGGCTCACCTCGACCTGGGCTGGTGCCCAGCCTTCCCGGTTTTACATCAGGGGAGGTAATTTCTGTCCCCGCAATGGCTGGTCATCACCACAGACGCCAGCGTTTCAGGGTGGGGCCCCGCTCCCAGACGACGCATGGTCTCTAGTCACCTGGGGAAGCCAGTCGTCAGATGTCTGTGCTGGAACCCCAAACAATTTCCTTAAGCGCTCTCGCAGGGGGTGCCCCTCATATGGGGGCACCCAGTTCGGGTTCAGTCCAACAACACCACAATTGTGGCATGTCTGAATTCTTCAGGGTGGTTCCAGAGGCCAAGCAGTTCTCTCAGACGACTGCGAGGGTTCTTCGCTGACAGAGCAGCGGTCCCACCCTGGTCAACAACTCCCCTTCCAGGGGTGGAAAACCAGCTTGGCCAATCATCTGTCGGAAGTGCTTCGCCTTCCTGGCCAGAGATGAGGTACGCGAGACGTCGACATGGTGGCATTTCGCCTCAATCCCTCGCGCCCGAGTTATATGGCCAGGGCCAGGAATCCCCTGGTGCTGGCAGTGGACTTGCTGGTCCTGCCTTGGGGCAGGTTGGTCTCTCCCGTCTTTTTTAACCCTGGGCCCTTCTCCCTCGAGATGTCAGGTGCCTCGAGGCCGAGAGGACGCCAGCTGTGCCCTCCACCTTAGGATTAGGGCCGCAGGTCGGGGTGCGCGGAACTCGGGCCCGATTGGCAAATGGTTCTTGACCGTTTTCCTTCACGCCCAGGCCTTCTGTCGTAGGGCCCTCTGCTTCAACCCACGGTACCGCGGTTGCAGTTTCACAGCAGGGCTGTTGCGACTGCAACCCTAGATCACCCGGGTCTGTTGCCCAGAGACTTTCACTCTTTGGCTCCAAGGATGCCGTTTTTCCACAGTCAGGCCAGGAGCTCGGGCTCTTCCTTTCCCACTTGAAATGGCAGAGTTCGGTTCGCCAATTCTGTGCAGCGCAAGCTGGCCCCTGTTCATAGGTTAAGGCTTCTATTGCAGGGGGTCATGCGTTAGGTCCCTCGGGTTCGTATGCCTATCGAACCGTGGGATGCAATGCCTGTTTGGGAAACCAGACAGTCTGCACCGTCCGGGCCTCCACGGGAAGTCTCCCTGGGTTTACTTTTATGGAAGGTGGCCTTCTGGGTGGCCATCACTTCTAACCACCAGGTGTCTGTAGGGGCAGCTCTATCTGCAGGCCCCTGCTCTGGGGTCTGCGGAAGGACAAGGATACTCTGTGTCTTGTTCCGTTATGTCTCCCTAGGATGGTTTCATCGTTTCATATCGATGAAAACATAGTTCTGCACTCTTTTGTTCCTCGTCCTCTCATCTTTGAGGACGATTGTTACGTTGGGTAGGCATGGTCAGGGCTGTTCGGTTCTACCTCTCTATTTCAGATCCTTTAGGTACACGCAGCCCTCTTGGGTCAGCCTTGGGGGTCCTTGCAGGGGTTGGCGTCCTCTAGGCCGCCGTTGCCAGCCGGATCTGGTCCATAGTTACGCAGGTCACGGCTCGCTCCCCACGAGCAGTTGGGGCCGCCTGGTTGGCGCGGCTTCAAGCCTCGGCTTTTGCAGGTTTGCAAAGCTGTCGCCTGGGCTTCGGCCCATACTCCGTCTAAGCCCTACCTAACTCATGCCTTGGCCTCGGCTGCTGCAGCTCTCAGCTGTAGGTACTTCAGGTAGCAGTGGGCTGATGCTTGTCACTGCTGATGAAGTTTTCTAGTTGCCCACCCTCTGGGACTGCTTTTGGACATCCCATGGTGCTGTGTCCCCCAATGAATTATTGGCGAGAAAACGGGATTTTTGTACTTACCATAAAATCCTTTTCTCGTCCAATTTATTGGGGGACACAGGTCCCGCCCTCGTTTTTGTCGCCAGGGAATTAAGGGTCTCTTTTGTTCCTCCTATCGGCCATGGCTTTTGTACCAACTGATCAGCCTGGCGTCAGCAGGAGGGATATAGGCCTTTGGGGCGGGGCTAACACGTTTGATCCGCCTAGTGTCCGCCTCCGAAGGCAAGGCCTATACCCATGGTGCTGTGTCCCCCAATGAATTGGACGAGAAAAGGATTTTACGGTAAGTACAAAAATCCCGTTTTTCTACTACCTACACCATTGTATTTAATTTATCACAATGAGAATAAAGATGATTAAAGTAAATAATATTTCCATTTAATTCCACGTATAATAAAATCATGAAGAAATTAATCTCTTTTTAAGGCACAATTACACATTATAATCCAAATGGACAATGAAATAAAGAAAAATTGAACTTTCTCTGTGTAACACAAAACTAATTATTTATTTCCATTCATCTGTAATCCTAGATGAATAACATAATACTGTATGTGAGTGACAATACTGGTTATTACCCTGCAGCTATAGACTATGGAAAATGGATGAGAGAGATTTGGGCTATGAGAATTTCTTAAAATTATTGTCCATTTTTGGCTTAATGTTCTAAAATTATTTTAAATTGGCTTACCAAAAGAACCATACTGCCTTCTTCAGCTTTTGGACCAAATATTACATTTCAATAGGGTTTCTTGAATTACAAAAAATTATCTTTATTTTTTTAAAAACATTGCTCCTATTGTCAATAAGTAGTGATGAGCGATTACGTTGACTATCGTCATCGGGTCGATAGTCGATATCGGCAAATATCAATAAGATATCCGATAGTCGATAATAGATTATCGCCGATGACCATTAAAGTCTATGGGAGAGCAACAACACCTTCATTCTTACACCCAAACAGGGCTGGAGAAGCTGGAATTAACATCCAAAACAGTCAAATGGATACGTGCTACATCTTAGGCAACACACTTAGGTTATAAAAGCCACAGAAAAAAACTCACAGACCATTCACTATCCCTGTCTTGCACCACAGCATGACCCTTAAACCTGCATGACCCACAAATTAAAAAGTGCCAGAAGGCAGTATGATTTGAACCATCATTTTACTTGAACTGGACATTGAATATCCCTGTCCTGGAACGCAGCATGAGCCCCAAACCTGCATGACCCCAGATTAAAAAGTGCCGGAAAAAGGAGTCTTTCAACCACCATTTTAGTTGAACTGGACATTAACTATATCTGTCCTGTACCGCAGTATGACCATTAAACCTGTCTGGCCCACAGATTAAAAAGTGCTGGGAAAAGGAGTCTTTCAACCACCATTTTAGTTGAACTGGACATTGACTATATCTGTCCTGTACCGCAGTATGACCATTAAACCTGTCTGGCCCACAGATTAAAAAGTGTCGGGAAAAGGAGTCTTTGAACCACCATTTTAGTTGAACTGGACATTGACTATACCTGTCCTGGGCCACAGCATGAGCCCCAAACCTGCATGACCCCCACATTTAAAAAGTGCCGGTAAAAGGAGTCTTTCAACCACCATTTTAGTTTCACTGGACATATATTTATACCTGTCCTGGGCCGGGCAGGGACCCTAAACCTGTTTGACCCCCAAATTAAAAAGTGCCGGAAATGGAGTCTTTCAACCACCATTTTAGTTTCACTGGACATTAACTATATCTGTTCTGTACCGCAGTATGACCATTATACCTGTCTGACCCCCCAGATTAAAAAGTGCTGGAAAAGGAGTCTTTCAACCACCATTTTATTTGAACTGGACATTGACTATATCTGCCCTGTTACCGCATTTATGACCATTAAACCTGTCTGGCCCACAGATTAAAAAGTGTGGGGAAAAGGAGTCTTTAAACCCACCATTTTTAGTTGAACTGGACATTGCCCTATACCTGTCCTGGGCCACAGCATGAGCCCCAAAACCTGCATGACCCCCACATTTAAAATGCCGGAAAAAGGAGTCTTTCAACCACCATTTTAGTTTCACTGGACATAGACTATACCTGCCCTGGGCCACAGCATGACCCCTAAACCTGTTTGACCCTCAAATTAAAAAGTGCGGGAAAAGGAGTCTTTGAACCCCATTTTAGTTGAACTGGACATTAACTATATCTGTCCTGTACGCAGTATGACCATTAAACCTGTTGGCCCACAGATTAAAAAGTGCTGAAAAGGAGTCTTTAAACCCACCATTTTTAGTTGAACTGGACATTGACTATATCTGTCCTGTACCGCAGTATGACCTTTAAAACCTGTCTGGCCCACAGTTTAAAAAGTGTCGGAAAAGGAGTCTTTAAACCCACCATTTTAGTTGAACGGGGACATTGACTATACCTGCCCTGGGCCACAGCATGACCCCCAAAAACCTGCATGACCCCCACTTTTAAAAAAGTGCCGGGAAAAAAGGAGTCTTTCAACCACCATTTTAGTTTCACTGGACATATACTATACCTGTCCTGGGCCAGCATAACCCCTAAACCTGTTTTGACCCCCAAATTAAAAAGTGCCGGAAAAGGAGTCTTTGAACCCCCATTTTAGTTGAACTGGACATTAACTATATTGTCCCTGTACCGCAGTATGACCATTAAACTGTCTGGCCACAGATTAAAAAGTGCTGGAAAAAGGGTCTTTCAACACCATTTTAGTTAAAACTGGACATTGACTATATCTGTCCTGGTCCCGCAGAAATGACCATTAAACTGTTGGCCCACAGATTAAAAGTGCGGGAAAAGGAGTCTTTGAACCACCATTTTAAGTTGAACTGGACATTGACTATACCTGTCCTGGCCACAGCATGAGCCCAAACCTGCATGACCCCCACTTTTAAAAAGTGCGGGAAAAAGGGAGTCTTTCAAACCACCATTTTAGTTTCACTGGACATAGACTATCCCTTTTGTCCTGGGCCACAGCATGACCCTAACTTTTTTTGACCCCCAAATTAAAAATCCCGGGAAAGGAGTCTTTGAACCACCTTTTATTTGAACTGGACAAAAATAATTTGTCCTGCCCGCTTTGACCTTTAAAACCTTCTCCCCAAGTTTAAAAAAATGCGGGAAAAAAGGAGTTTTTTAAACCACCATTTTGTTGAATGGAATTGAATATCTGTCCGTCCCGCAGATGCCCATTAAACCTTCGGCCCACAGATTAAAAAGTGTCGGGAAAAGGAGTCTTTGACCACCATTTAGTTGAACTGGACATTGGGACTATACCTGTCCTGGGCCACAGCATGAGCCCCAAAACCCTGCATGACCCCACATTAAAAAGTGCTGGAAAAGGAGTCTTTCAAACACCATTTTAGTTTCACTGGACATAGACTATACCTGTCCCTGTGGCCACAGCAGGGACCCTAAACCTGTTTGACCCCCAAATTAAAAAGTGCCGGGAAAGGGTCTTTGAACCACCTTTTTTAGTTGAACGGGGACATTAACTATATTTGTCCTGTACCGGCAGTATGCCCATTAAACCTGGTCGGGGCCCACAGATTAAAAAGTGCGGGGAAAAGGAGTCTTTCAACCACCATTTTAGTTGAACTGGACATTGACTATACCTGTCCTGGACCGCAGTATGACCATTAAACCTGTCTGACCCCCAAATTAAAAGTGTTGGGAAAAGGAGTCTTTGAACCACCATTTTAGTTGAACTGGGACATTAAACTTTTATCTGTCCTTTTACCGCAGAATGACCATTAAACCTGTTTGACCCACAGTTTAAAAAAGTGCCGGAAAATAGGATTCTTTCAACCACCATTTTAGTTTCATTTGGACATAGACTTTTTCCCCTGTCCTGGGCACAGCATGAGCCCCAAACCTGCATGAGCCCCACATTTAAAAAGTCCCGGGAAAAAAGGAGTCTTTCAACCACCATTTTAGTTTCACTGGACATAGACTATACCTGTCCTGGGCCACAGCATGACCCCTAAACTTTTATGACCCACAGATCACAATGTGCCACTTTTGCTATTTTGTACAGTGACTCTCATTTAGTATATTTTTTGGTAATGACATTTGTTTAACAGAATTTATTTAGGGAAGTTTCATTTATAGTTTTACATTATTACCATTTTTATTTTTTTCAAGTATGATAACATACAACATACACCCCTCCCTTGCATTTAAAGGTATTTTCACACGTGAGAGACTGTGTTAATTCTGTCCGCACACCCCCCCATGAACTACTACCATTGACCTAATCATTCTCACCAAAACACTTCTTAATTGTGAGACAACCTTTGCCGCTCCTGCTTCTGAGACTGCGCGATTCAGCCAACAATATTTCAATGGTTTTTCATTTTTCTCCTCCAAATCCCTTCTTCATTGACAATAGGACAGACTCCCCTAGGAGATCAAAATGATGTTACCCCATAGTGACTCAGCCCCCAGAAAATTGTAAGCCTCAAACGTTGTGCATTGTGTCCAGACCTGAGACCCCTTTTTGACACTACTTATCCTCACAGAAATCACTTTTTCCAAAATTCGATTTTTTTAGAGAATTAGAAGCTCCTCCACGAATTGCCCCTAACGGTGAAGCCGAGTGACTAGCCATCAGCATCTATTAACACGAGTCTAGCTGCCAAGAAAGACTTACAGGTGGGGTGCGGTGAGAGACCAGGCTAGCGTCCTGTCATCTATTAACACGCAGGGTCTTCAGCAGCCAGGCCCGAGTTTTACAGTAGGGGATGCGTAGAGCCCAGGCTGCGTCCTGTCATCTATTAACACGGTAAATATGCCCTTATGAACGCAGCAACGAAAACAGTCCGTGCTGAAGCAAAGTCACAGAACACGGAGTGTGAGGCTAAGAACCACCAGCCTTCCTCAGTACAACAGTCCAAAGGACCTGGTAGCCGCTTGCCCTTACCGTATGATGTAGCGGACCGAATTGATCTTCACTATGGCAATCCTCGGTGGTTAAAGCAGCTCCTGTCCACCAGAAGGTGCCCCTTTTTCTGGCATTCTTTTCTAATTTGTACTCAACCGTGCTGGAGGAAATTGTATCTGATACTTTGCTTCTCTGTCTACGTGCCCTCCATACTCCATGTCCCTCTGAATAACACTACATCTAGGGTCAAGTTTTCTGTACCTCCCTTGTACAAAATTTCAGAGGAATTTCTTTTACCCGCTATTCTATGTATCATGCACGTTTCTAGTAGTGAGTAAATTCTAAAAACACATTATTAAATAGTGATGGATACCATTCATAGTCTTTGTTTCCTTTTTTTAATGTATTATATGCGGTTGTCCTCAATATAGATTGCTAGCTATGTAAAGATCTTGCGGCAAAAGACAAGTCATTTTGCAATATTGTCCATGAACAAGTGTCCTACCTATCCTGTTCTGACCCAGCAACCATTACCCTTGAGCCACCTTGACAATTGTCGAAGAACAAATGTCTGTAGAAACAACATTTTTTATAATAGGTACTTGTAATATAGCTGCATGTCACACGCAAAATTCCCCCAAAAATTCAAAACATGACCCATGAGCCACTTTTGACAATTGTGAAGAACAAATGTCATGTTAGAAAACACACATTTTTTAGAATAGACCTGTAGTATTGCTGCATTCAAAGCAGCATGACCCAAAATTATAAATATGACCTTCTCAGCCACTATTAAAAATTGTGATGGAGAAATGACCACATAAGAAGCCACATTTCTGTTCCAAGGGACCATGATTAAGATAGATCTCACAGCAACATGACCCAAAAAATTATTAAATGTGACTTCAGCCACTATTAAAAATGTGATGAGAAATGCACTGAGAAAGCCACATTTCTGTTCAAAAGGACCATGATTATAGCTGTATCTCACACAACATGAACCCAAAAAATTATAAAGATGACTTCTCATCCAGTATTAAAATTGTGATGGAGAAATGGCCACCTTAGAAGCCACAATTTCTGTCACAAGGAACCATAATATAGCGTAGTTTCCCACAGCAACATGACCTCAAAACCGACTGACAATGCGAAAACGTTCTAAAGGAAAAGAGAGTAAATGGAATAAGGTAGTTGTCATGAACCTTGCTCTCTCTTTCACAGCTCCTCACAGCAAAATCAGCAAAATGAACTGTTTGGGAAAAGAGAATAAAAATCTGCAGTAAGCACTGATCATTTTAAAAGAAAGTTTTCAACGAAGGACCATTTCTTGTTGGAAGACGAATGTGAAGTAGACCGCAACTAATCGGTGACCTCGCAATTGGGCCAACAACATCATCAGACGATCCATTGCCTGAATTACATCTTGATGAAAGTCAAAACGATCCATCATTATCTGATGGAAGAGCCGGATGCGTTTTCTGTTAATGGACTCCTACCAGCTTGTGCTAGAAGGTCCGCTCAGATATGATGCTGGCTGCTGGGCGAGACAACACCTTCTATGGGAGTGGCGAGCGAGCTCGGCATTCGTCCTTTTTGGATACTCCAGATAGTCCTATTGGTCGAAGCACATACAAAAACATCCAGGTCGTGAGAACGCAGATAGTCGTGCACCATTCGATCTTATGCCTGTCTCTGTGTGTTGGATGTGTGCCCTGCAAATGCATGCGTTGAGAGAGGTGGTAAACAAAGCATTTGCCAGAGGTCAACCCATTAGGCTTCTGCCCTACCGCTTAGAGCCTGCTGCTGCTGCTGCCGCTATGGCTACTGGAGCACGTACCCTACAGCTGTCCCAAACGTCGCTGATGTTGTTGCCACCGTCGACATTTCTCGAGCAGACGTGAAGCAGAACGCAACAGATGTTCCGACCAGTTGATCAATCAGCAAGGACTCCATTTTCGCATTTTTTACTCTCTATTTGGCGATGGTAGAAGGAAAGTGCTGAGTTTTGTTTGTACCAGGGAGATCCAGGCGGGGTGCCACCCAGTAACTGTTGTGCAATTTGATGGACCTTAATGCAGGATCAGTTGGAGGAAATGGAGCATGACCAAAGCACTCATGTGAAGATGGAGCCTGATTTCCCAAGCCTTCTTGGTCGAGGGGTACACTACGCAAACTGATCTTCCTCTTCTTCCTCCTCCGCCTCAAATTTCGTTGCCAACCTATTTCCAAGGCGAGGGACGTCAGTAACATCGGTTGTCTAGGATACCTCCCTCCCTCCTCCGTCCTCCGCGTTCTCACGACACAGCTTCACACACACCTGACTTGAGCCACTGAGATGCATGCGCCTGAGCAGCTGATTCGCGCCGCCGTTGCACTAGCCCTAGGACGCCCGAACGCACTGCCCTAATGAGACATAAAATTGAGAAACTGTCCGGCCTTGGAGTAGGATTCGACGGAGAGAAAGGCTCTGATGTCGCCATCTGTGTACCGATCTCCTCCTCCATCAGCTGGCGGACCTTTTGTCGATTCCAACGAACTAAGATCACCACAATGCCTCTGCTCGACAAGGGCATCGTACCGCACTGACTCATTTTGTGGCCTTACTTCTCAAAACTCGGGCCAAGGATGGTCACGATGCTCTTCACCGGCCTCCACTCTCGTGGCCTCCAACACTCAAGGTCCGCACCGCGCTAGCTTATCAGGCCATGTGTAACGTCGTACTGCGTAATGGCATTTGCGGCTGCTCGCCACAATCGCTCTGAGCATGTGGAGGGTGGGAATTCCCAGCGTGTTGACCACGTCAACTATGAACGACGTTTGACGGGAGGCCGAGCCTGACCACAAACGCGCGCCAGCGAGGACTAACGCAGGGTGCGAACGCGAAGAGCGAACTTAGACTTTCGAGCACTTGCCTCAGCAGGCCGTCAGTCACAGACCCGGTATCTTCTTAGAAATTTCTGGACAGACAAGTTCATTGACATGTCCAGGCCAGGGATGTGCTCCAGCCTACCGATTTTAAAGGGGCGGCCAGCAGTTTTCCCGCCCGTTTATCAAACCCCAACCCTTCCCGAGCAAAAGGGTTTCCTTGGCACCCCCCCAGCCAGCGCCCCGGTTCGTTGCGGAGAGCCTTCCCCCGCTCCTAAAACCGGGTTGTGGACGGTCCCCAAAGGGAAAATTTTAAAATTTCAAACAGGGGCCTTTTTTTTTCTCGGGGCCCCGGTCGATCCCACAAGGGGACCTTGGGGAAAGAGCCCTGCACTATCCCCTGGGGGGTTTTTTGAAGAGCTTTTTGAGCCCGACCCTAGAGCCCCCCGCCCTTTCCCCAGAAGACATCCCCCCCAGCCCCCAGTGGGGCCTGTCACAAAATTTTGGGGCCCTTCCCTTCCTTATTTTAAGCCCAAAAAGTTCGGTGGCGGGGAGGCTTTTCTGGCCACATGGGGGGGGGGGGGGGGGGGGACAAAACCCCCTTAAAATTTTTAAATTTCCCATTGGGTTTGGCCAGGGAGGGACGGTTTTTTTCGGGGCAAAAAAAAATGCCTGCTGGGCATCTGTTTTTGGGGGGGCCCAGGAAAGGGGCCCATGACGGGCGGAAACCCATCTGGTTACCAGACGGAAAGGAAAATTTTTCCCAAAGCCCAAAAACCCTGGAAATTTCCAAAAAAAGGGTTTTGGGGGGTTTTTGGGAGGGTTTTTGGGTTAAAGTTGTCTTCGTTTCCCCCAAAACCTGGAAAAAACAAAGGGCGGGCGGGTTTTAGACGGGGCCCGCTGAAAAGGGTGTGCAGGTCTTTCAAACTGGAAAAAGGAAAGGGGTTTTAGGATGGGGTTTTTGGGTGGGGGCTGGGGGAAACTCGGGGGGACCGGGGGGAGGCTAAAGGCGGGGGGCCCTGATCCCTGATATGACTCTGAGAGAAAAAGGGGCAGCTGAGGAAGGGTTTGGGGGTTGGGCGGAGGAGGAGGAGGCGGGTAACAGATGGTTTGACAGTGGGGTTGGAGGCCGGGGCCTTCGGTTTTGGCCCTTTTTGGGGCCAAGTTTGCCCCCCAAATTTAAAACTCTTTGCTTTGGCTTTGAAAGTGAAGACATTTTGGGGGGTTTTTTAAACACCAAAAGGTTCTTGCCCTACTTATGCGTTTACGGCATAGGCAAATAAACATCGTTGGGTGAATCAGAGGTTTTGGTAAAAAAAGGCCCAGGGTTGAAGGTCCTGGACCTTTTTGACGGCGATAAGCGAGGAGGGGGGTTTGCACTGACCGTGGCTGGCGGAATCATATCAGCGGACTTCTCCGACCGCCCTCTCCCTTTTTGAAGGCAGACCCGTACTGACACTACCCCTTTCTCTTCCTCCTCGTCCAGTGATGAAGCGCTCGCAAGAAAATTCTGCTGAAAAAGACCACTTTGGGGATCCGCAATGTCGTCATCATCATCATCAACACAGGTGAATTCGTCGTCCTGTCATTCTGCATCCAGGAGCTGCGGCTACAAGCAAGAGGACTGCAAGGCGTTGCCGACCGCCCGGGGATTTTTTGCCGATTGACCGGCTTCCTTCTCCTCCTCGATGAAATCAGTAGCTGGGTGTCAGAGCAGAGAAAATCATCCCCTTTGGCCTCTTGATCTTTTAACATGCCTTCTGACCCCAACCGCATTTTGTCATCAAAGAGGTCTTCAGAAAATGGATTATCCACAGTGGTGGGTACACAAGTTGAAATTTGGGCTGCTTCATGTTGGACGGATGCTGGTGATGCTGATGACGACATTTGTGGCCGTGACTGGGAGGACGAGGAGGAAAGACTGCGGGAAATGCAGGTTGCATTAACCACTAAAGGGGACTGATTGCGACGCTGTTCGTTCCCTGAGATTCACAGGCCCTGACCCACGATGACAGCCTGACGGTCCTGCAACTGACGATCCGCTGGCATGCGTGTTGCCCGCCAGCACTGGAAGGAGCACCTTCTCTCGTACCTCTACCTCCATGTCCAAACCACCCTCTTTGCTCGCTTACCACCTGAATTTCGCTCCATGTCAGAAAATATAAAAAAATTTGAGAAGGTATGGAAGAGTTTTGGAAAGTCTCTTATTAAAAGTCGGCAAATCACAGCTAATTCTCAAATCCCTCAAATCAAAAAAAAATTGCTGGATTCAAATATAACTGCAAAGTAGATCTATCAACAACCCTGGCCTGCGCCATAGTGAAAAAACACGTATCTGAAATCATTTCGGCTAATAAAAGGTATTTTTGGCACCTATCAATTCACCTGTGGTGACAAAAAAATTGCTGGATTCCCAAAATTTAACTGCAAATAGATCTATCAACCAAAGCTGGCCTGTGCCAAAGTGTAAAAACACGTATCTGAAATGTATTCGGATAATACAAGGTATTTTTGGGACCGATCCATTCACCTGTGGTGACTATGAAATTGCTGGTATTCAAATTTAAGGCAATCTGCCTCAATGAACAAAGCTATAGTGCGCCAAGTAAAAAAACACGTATCTGTTATGTATTCGTTTTAATACAAGATATTTTTTGGCACCTTTCAATTCACCTGGTGGGCTAAAAATTGCTGGATTTAAATTTAAGTGCAAGGTGGATATATCACAAAGGTGGAATGGCAAAATTGAAAATGAACACCTATCTGAAATGTATACTGATAATAAAAAGTGGAGTTTTGCACCTAACAAAGAGACCTGCAGTTACTAGAAAAGAAAGTGAACCTATAAGTTTAGGCTGCCCAATATCCAAGGAAATATTTCAATAGAAAACTGTTAATAATAAAGCTTATTGCAGTGCAATGTCTAACACTAAGTCTTTGTGAACTTTTATCCAGTATTCTTTATAGAGCTTGTCTGGTGTTCGCCCGCAGGGGCCCCTTCCTCCGCTCCCCCCGTGACTTTAAAAGCAGTAGATTTTACCAACTATATAAAATCTTCCAATCTCTAATCTAACTAAATTGTAAGGATCACAGCTAATAGTAGAGGTTTCTCTGTGAAGAAATATAATAATTTCGCTGAGCTGTTTGGACACAAGCAGAGCGCACTTCCTTCTGCTCTGAGACGCTGAGAGACACTGAGGCTGAACAAGAAACGCTGTTCTATGTAAAACGAGGTCATGTGATTTTTCCAGCCAATCGCAACCATACACTTCCCAGTCATGACGTCGCTCACACATCTCACCCTGCTCTATTCTGTAAGCTGATTTGCTGGCCGCCAAAATGACAGGAAGCGCCGAAAATGGCGCGATCTTAATAGATGATGCACAGTTTTTAACCTAGATTATCGTATGATTTAAAAAATCCGATCACCATAAAAACTGTGCCGATTTCAACTTTGTCGATAATAATCGCTCAACACTACCTATCAGTACACCTGTGGTGACTACAAAGTTTCTGGATTCAAATTTAACTGCAAGGTGGCTCTATCAACATAGCTTCCTGTGCCAAAGTGAAAAAAACACGTATCTGAAATGTATACTGATAATAAAAGGTATTTTTTGGCACCTATCAACCTGTGGTGACTACAAAGTTGCTGAATTCAAATTTAACTGCAAAGTAGATCTATCAACAAAGCTTGACTGACCAAAAGTGAAAAAACACCTGTCTGAAATGTATACGGATATTAAAAGGTATTTTTGGCACCTATCAGTACACCTGTGGTGACTACAAAGTTGCTGAATTCAAATTTAACTGCAAAGTAGATCTATCAACAAAGCTTGACTGACCAAAAGTGAAAAAAACACCTGTCTGAAATGTATACGGATATTAAAAGGTATTTTTGGCACCTATCAGTACACCTGTGGTGACTACAAAGTTTCTGGATTCAAATTTAACTGCATGGTGGCTCTATCAACACAGCTGCCTGCGCCAAAGTGAAAAAAACACGTATCTGAAATGTATACTGATAATAAAAGGTATTTTTGGCACCTATCAACCTGTGGTGACTACAAAGTTGCTGGATTCAAATTTAACTGCAAAGTAGATCTATGAACAAAGCTTGACTGACCAAAAGTGAAAAAAAACACCTGTCTGAAATGTATACGGATATTAAAAGGTATTTTTGGCACCTATCAGTACACCTGTGGTGACTACAAAGTTGCTGGATTCAAATTTAACTGCAAAGTAGATCTATCAACAAAGCTTGACTGACCAAAAGTGAAAAAAACACCTGTCTGAAATGTATATGGATATTAAATGGTATTTTTGGCACCTATCAGTACCAAGTTGGGTGTGGTCACTACAAAGTTGCTGGATTCAAATTTAACTGCAAGGTGGCTCTATCAACACAGCTGCCTGCGCCAAAGTGAAAAAAACACGTATCTGAAATGTATACTGATAATAAAAGGTATTTTTTGCCACCTATGAACCTGTGGTGACTACAAAATTGCTGTATTCAAATTTAAGTGCAATGGTGCTATATCAACAAAGCTGAACTGGCAAAATTGAAAAAAACACATATCTGAAGTGTATACTGAGAATAAAGTGGAGTTTTGCACCTAACAAATAGACCTGCAGTTACTAGAAAAGATCTGTATCCTAATATAAGGCAATGCAATGTCTAAACAAAGTTTTGGCTGTACAATATCCAGTATCCTTTATAGAGCTTGTCTGTGTTCGCCCGTGGGGGCCCCTCCCCCGCCCCCCGGTGACTTTACAGCGGTAGATGCTCCTTTAAAATTCGCTGCCTAACTACCTAAAATCTGCAAATCTCTGATCAACTACCTCTAGGATCACAGCAAGTAGACTGTCTTGAAAAATAAAATAATTTCGCTAGCTGTTGTGAGCTGTTTGGACAGAGGCAGAGCGCACGTCCTAGTGCTATGAGACGCTGACAGACACTGATCATGAACAGGAAGGGCTGTTCTATGTAAAACGAGGTCATATGATTTTTCCAGCCAATCGCAACCATACACATCCTAGTCATGACGTTGCACACACATCTCACCCTGCTCTATTCTGTAAGCTGATTTGCTGGCC
Organism: Phyllomedusa bahiana; assembly: GCA_025379985.1. Taxonomy (NCBI): domain Eukaryota; kingdom Metazoa; phylum Chordata; class Amphibia; order Anura; family Hylidae; genus Phyllomedusa; species Phyllomedusa bahiana. The sequence continues at coordinate 995 of JAODAL010042619.1, read as the reverse complement.
GCCAAAATGACAGGAAGCGCCGAAAATGGCGCGATATTAATAGATTATGAACAGATTTTAACCTAAATTATCGCGTGATCTAAAAAATCCGATCAACATAAATACCGTGCCGATTTCAACTTTGTCAATAATAATCGCTCAACACTATCAATAAGCTGTAGCTGATATTCTAGTTCTTTTCTGTTAAAGTGAATGACGTTCATATAAATGGGGCTGGGCTGCAATAGCAATCACATTCTTTGGACAAGAGTGGTGCTGCCCATTTTTTCATATTCAGCATTGCCATTTGTCAAGAGGTTACTATAGTACTGAGTAGAATAGACTGAATTTTTCCCTCCTTCCTGACATGTGGCAGGCATTTATGCGACAGTGTCTAGGAGGTGGGGGTATAGAAGCAGGTTCAGGAACTGACACCTGCAATCAATGTCCAAGTTTGAAGCTAACTTCACCTTTTACCCACTTACGTGACCGTGGTATCTAAGCTGTTACACTGCAGTTCAGTGCTGTGTTTCACCTCATAATAAGTATTGAAGAAGGTTGTACAAGCAATTACATATTCAGGTGCCCAAAGGAGATGAAAAATCAATGTGAAAAACAATAAATAAAGTTTTTCAAAATAAAAGAAATAATATAATTTGAACCTCCCATCCCCCTTAACATTTAAAAACAGAAAAAAGTAATGATACATTTTTGGTGTCATAGGTTTTATAAAAGTCCAATCTGTTAAAAATAAATCCTTATTTATCTCATATGGTAAACACTTTAAAAAAAGAAATAAAGTCAAATGCATTTTTTTCTCATTTCATCTTTAAAAAAGCAAACATAAAAAGGAATTAAAAAGTCATATGCACTCTTAAATGTACCAGTAGCACATACAGTGTGTTCCAGAAAAAATGAGCCCATAGACAAATCTGTCAACAACAAAGAAAAAGTCATTGCTATCAATCATACTCCAGCACAGAATAAAGTTACCTTATCATTTAAACTAAAAAATA
>JAODAL010042618.1:0-34619 GCA_025379985.1 Phyllomedusa bahiana | reverse complement strand
CAGGAAGGGATGTGCTCCACCCTCCCGATTTAAGGGGGGGCCAGCAGATTTGCCGTTATCGCACACCACCTTGCCTGGCAATTTTTTCTTGTCACCCAGCCAGCACTCGGTCTTGTTGCGGAGAGCCGTCCACAGTTTGACCTGTGTGTGGACGGTCTCCAAGGCGATTAATTTCAAACATGGCCGGGTGTCTGGCACGTGATGCCACCAGGGACCTTGGGGGGAAAGAGCCCTGCAACCATCCCTGCGGTTTTGAAGAGCGTGCGCCGAGCCTGAGAGCCACCGTCACCCCCAGAGACATCCACCCAGCTCACCCAGTGAGCTGTCACAGAGATATAGCGGCCTTGGCCGTGCTTAATAGTCCATGTGTCGGTGGTGAGATGGACTTTTCCGGACACAGATGCAGACAACGCGTTTTAAATTTTAGATAAACACGTGGCTGGCCAGGGCAGGGACGCTTTTCTTGCAAAGATATGCCTGCTCGGCATCTGGTATTGGGGGCAGGCGAGGGCCATGACGGGCGGAACCCATCTGTGTCCACCAGATGGGAAGGCAACATTTCCAAGGCCAAAAGCCTGGCAATGCCGACATTCAGGCTTTTGGCTTTGGGAGGGTTTGGGTTAAAGTGTTTCTTCTGCTTCCAAACCTGGAAGACAGAAGGCTGGCTGCTAGACGGGGCCGTGTACGGCATGCAGGTCGTCAAACTGGCGGAAGGAGAAGGGCTGGGATGGGTCCTGGTGGTGTGGTGGTACTCGGGCGACGGTGGAGGCTGAAGCGGAGGCTGATCCCTCTGATCATGACTCTGAGAGACATGGGCAGCTGAGGAACGCTTGGTGGTGGCAGAGGAGGGGAGGCGGAGACAGAGGGTGTGACAGGGGTTTGGAGGCCCGGCGTGGGTCTGGCCTTTTTTGGCCAAGTGTTCCCTCCATTTCAACTCATGCATTCGTGCATGTGACTAGACATGTGGTGGGGGTTTAAACCCACTTAAGGTTCTTGCCTCTACTTATGCGTTGACGGCAAAGGCGGCATATGACATCGCTGGGTGAATCGAGGTTTGGGCTCAAAGAAGGCTCAGGCTTGAGAGGTCCTGGCCTTTTTGACGGCGATAAGCGAGGAGCGGGGTTTGCGCTGACCGGGGCTGGCGGTATCAAATCAGCGGACTTCTGCGACCGCCCTCTCCCTTTTTGTGGCGGGACCCATATTGACACTACCCCATCGTCTTCCTCGTCCACTGATGAAGCGCTCGCAAGCAAATTCTGCGGAAAAGACCGCGATGGATCCGAAATGTCGTCTCACTTCATCATCAACACAGGTGATTTGGTCGTCCTGACTTTCTGCATCCAGAAGCTGCGGGCTACAAGCAAGGGGCACGGGCAAGGCGTTGCCGACCGCCGGGTTTTTGCCGATTGACCGGCTTCCTTTCCTTTTTGATGGCATCAATAACTGGGCGTCAGAGCAGACTAAATCATCCTCTTGATCTTTTAATATGCCTTTGACCCCAACCGCATTTTTGTCATCAAAGAGGTCTTCAGACAAAGGATTATTTCCACAGTTGGTGGGTTTTCACGAGTTGACATTTGGGCTGCTTCATGTTGGACGGATGCTGATGATGCTGATGACGACATTTGTGGCCGTGACTGGGAGGACGAGGGGGTAAGACTGCTAGATGCGGTTGCATTAACCACTGAAAGGACAGATTGGCGACGTGTTCGTTACTGAGATTTACGGGCCCTGACCCAGCGATTGACAGGCCTGCGGTCCTGCAATGACGATCCGCTGGTATGCGTGTTGTCGCCAGCACTGGAAGGACACTTCTCTCGTACCTCTACCTCCATGTGCTACCCCCTCTTTGCTCGCTTACCACCCGCATTTCGCTCCATGTTCAGAAATATAAAAATTTGAGAAGGTATGGAATAGTTTTGAAAATTTCTTATTAAAATACGGCAAATCACAGCTATTCTAAATCCCTCTAATCAAAACAAAATTGCTGGATTCAAATTTAACTGCAAGGTGTCTATCAACAAATCTGGACTGGAAAAGGGGCAAAAAACACGTATCTGTTATGTTTTCGTATAATACACGGTATTTTTTGCACCCTTTTAATTCACCTGTGGTGACTATAGAATTGCGTTTTAAGATTTACGTGGATGCTGCGTCAATGAACAAAGCTGGGTGCGAAAAAGGTCAAAAAAACAGTATTGTTATTTTTTCCCTATAATACACGGTATTTTTTGCACCTTTCAATTTTTTGTCATTTTTCTTTTAGTGGTTACCTTTGTATGTTGTTGTAAATCCCTAAATAAACGTTCCATAAATGTTTGGTAAGCTTCCATTCCGGGAAAACACGTGATTTTTGGGGTAAAATGCAGGGTTTCGTATATGTAAGTTCTACATCTGTGAGGTCAATTTTTTGTTGTGAATCTTTCTCTGTGTCCAGGTTTTGGGTAGGCATAATTAGTGTTTGTTGTTCCTTGAACATGAGGTCATCAAACTCATTGAGAAGCTTATGTAAGCTTATCACATAGTCGCAATGGTTGTTGTTTTTGTTTTTAATTGTAGTAGTGAAAACCACGTACCTATTTTTATGATGAATTTCAGTAGAAAAGGAAGTGACATAGATTGTGATGTGGAAGCTTTCCCCTATATAAATGAGCATTCAATACAAAACTGACATGCTGTGAATAAGGGCTTAGTATCTAGCCAGAAACGCGTCAGCCTTTACCATTGCCTGTATTACGCTCTTTTTATCCTTATGCACGAAGATTGAAATATTTAAAAAAACGGCTTTTTTACCTTTCAAGTAAGTGTTCTTTGCAAGTTTACTATGCTGCGTAATGAACAAAGCTGGGTGCGCAAAAGTCAAAAACACGTATTGTTATGTTTCGTTTATACACGGGATTTTTCGCCCTTTCAATTCACCTGTGGTGACTAAAGAATTGCTGTTAAAGATTTACGTGGATTCTGCGTCAATGAACAAAGCTGGGTGCGCAAAAGTCAAAAAACACGTATTGTTATGTTTTCGTATAATACACGGTATTTTTTGCAACCCTTTTAATTCACCCGTGGTGACTATAAATTGCTGTTTTAAGATTTACGGGATGCTGCGGGCAATGAACAAGCTGGGTGCTCAAAGTCAAAAAACACGTATCTGTTATGTTTTCGTATAATATACGGTATTTTTTGCACCTTTCAATTCACCTGTGGTGACTATAGAATTGCTGTTTTAAGATTTACGTGGATGCTGCGTCAATGAAAAAAGCTGGGTGTGCAAAAGTCAAAAAAACGTATCTGTTATGTTTTCGTATAATACCGGTATTTTTGGGAACAAACAACCTGTGCTGATACAAGATTGCTGGATTGTAATTTAACTGCAAGGTGGATATATCAACACAGGTGGAATGGGTAAATTGAAAATGAACACCTCTCTGAAATGTATACTGATAATAAAAGTGGGGTTTTGCCCCCTAACAAAGAGACCTGCAGTTACTAGAAATGATGTGTATCCAATATAAGTTCAGGCTGCCCAATGTCCAGGAAATATTTCAATAGCAAACTGTTAATAATAAAGATATTGCAGTGCAATAATACATACCAAAGAAACACCAAAACGAGAGTAAATGATCAAAAATCTACAAAATCTTTATTTAAACATTAATTAAAATCATTAAAAATATGAGGTATACACAAAATCCCCAAGTGGTAAAATGGGTGAAAACAACACCCAGTCAGCACTTTTGTAAAAAAGGTTTTTAATTTTAGGTTTTGTATAAAAATTTATTTTATATGTATCTGCCAGTTAAAACCCAAATTTTGCCCCTAATCTGTTCACTCCCTGGCTAACCTAAATAACAACCCGACACATAGACCCCCATAATAGACATGGTACATAACACGCATAATTAAAAACACAACGGGATACTTAACCGATAAAAGTGGTGATTTAGGGGGTACCCCTTTTGGGCCCCCAAACCCGGCGTTTCGCTTTTAGATCGCTTCCTCAGGGGGTGATAACTTTAAACCTCAATTGCCCACCCTTTAAGTATACCTGGAATTCACAACCCCGGGGGCATTCTTGGGGGCCTGCGTTGTTTTCGAAAGGAAGGCGTCTTTGTCCCCCCACTTCCGGCAATCTGGGCTATTCGCATGCGCGGAGGAGGACAAATTTCCCGGACATGGGGCCCCAGACAACTAGATCCAAAGCGGGCACTGGCGACATTTCCCCACCGGGCAGGCGCACAACCTCAGGAGAATTCACAGCAGCGGATCTAGAGGTAATATCGATCTAGAAACGTCACTGCATATAACAAACCAATAAAAGATTTTCAACATTTGCTGTGAAAAAAATCCTATTTTCACTATACCCTACATAACAAAAATTAAATTCATACATATAATAGTAAATAAAAAAAAAAAAAATTTTTAAGGGGACACAATGCTTTAAATTTAAATTTCCCTGACAAAAAATTATATCTATAGGGGCCCCAAAAAACATTAATACTGGACCCGCTTCTTTCGAATATTAGTGGGCAGGGTTTTTTTTCATTGGGGCCAGTTTTATGTTGGGATCCATAAACCCAAAGGCTGTAATATGTTTCTAAATGAAATGTTGTATGGAAGCCAATAATAATATCCCAGGATCTAAGTAACTTCAGCAAGAAGGGGAAAAGGGAAAAATTTAAAAAACCCAAATTTAAAAAAGGGATAGACTTTTAATCGGAGTATTAGGGAGAATAATACATAAAAATCTCAAACCAAATAAAAGGGCCCGGGCCCAAATGGACTAAACAAAATCCCATCAAAAAACGAGCGAAATTAAATTTTTCTTTTAAGTCCATGGGAGTCATAGAAATTTAAAGCCACAATCCTTTTCGTTTTTTTTGTTCAATTTTTTCCCTTACTATCACCACCTTTTGACCCCTAATGTCCCAGATCAATGCCCTTCCCTTAAAACAATCCTGCTTTGCAGTCATGATGTTTACGGAAATGTCCCCGAGTGTTTTTTTTTTGATCAAATTCCCCCCACAAACTCTTGCTGCTGTTAGTCCCCTAATGTTCCCGTATCCGCACTTTAAAGGGGGTTCCCCCCCCGGGGTTTGGTTTTATTTTTATCCCAATATATGCTTTTTTGGGGAAAGGGCAACTCCCTTTTATAAAAAAAATTTTTTGTTTTGGATGTAAAAAAAAAAAATTGATCCCGTATTCCCGTGCACCATCCGATGAATGAAAGGCACAGCTTTAGTCCATTACAACATCCCACATTTCCACAGGGGAAAAAGCCTTGTTTTGGGCCTTTCGTACTAAAAGGGGTTCTGTTTTTTAACTACATAGTGGCTCCTTTTCTAGGGGGATCCCGTAAGTTAGGGGCCCCCCCTTTTTTCAAATCAACAAGGGAAAAACTGAAAATTTCCCTTTTGCTAAGGGCAGAATCAGTTTTTTTAATCCCCAAAGTTTACCAAAAGGGTCTCCGCAAATTTTGGGCCCTTGTTGGGTTTTACGTTGTTATGAACCGAGGGCTGAAATTTTCGGTTTTTTTTTTATTTTTGTTTTTTCCTTTCTTGGACGTAACAAATTAAATTTTTTGGAGTTGTTTTTCCCCTCCAGTATGCCCTTTTCATCATCCCCTTTCCCCTAAACTCCGTTTTATAAACCTCTCTTTTTTGGTCCATTGCCTGATGTTAAAAATTTTAATTTAGAGGAGAAAAATGCGGCGCATTCTAAGAATTGTCCGGTTGGTATTGCCCTTATAGTGGAAGGAAATATGAAACGAGGGGGCATGGGGGCAAACCCTTAACAAAGGTTTCCTTTTCGGGGACATTGTTTGGATCATGCTCATTCATCAATTTAATGGATACATCCAAAAATTTTTTTCATGTCCCGCCTTGAATTTAGTCTGATATTTAGGGGAAATTTTAAAGATGTTCCCTGAATATGCCAGCTGGGCCCTCGATCCCTGCCCCTAAAAAATAGCAATCACGATGTACCTCAAACCAACTTTCACATGGTCAGGTCCACCTACTAGTCGACTTGGAATATCTTTCCTTTTTCCCCTAGCCCAAAAAAGGGGATTTGCATACGCAGGGGCGCAGGCCAAACCCCTTCCGTTCCCCGGCATGGGGATAGAAGTTTTTCCCTAAAGAAAACACAGTAAAGTGTCAAAAATATTAAAATTTAATAACTCAAGGGAAACAATTGCTGAGGTTCCCCCTTTTAGGCCCCCTTGTTCTCAAAAAAAAAATTCAACGCTTTTAGGCCATTTCATGGTGTTTTATTAATTATAGTGACTCCCAAAACTGCCGGGCACTAGCCAAAAATTTCCCGGTTCAGTATGGATCCCATCAAAACCGCCTCAAACACATCCGTTTGTCCTGTAATATGATTTGGGAACAATTCCAAAAATTTTTTTAAGTAATGGGTTTTAAATTTACACCAGGGGTCACATAGTCCCCCAAATCCCCGACGCAATCGGACGGCCCGGCGGATTGATGGGATCCTTGTGGATCTTAGGGAGAAAGTAAATCGTAGGAATTTTTGGGGCTTTGACTAACAAATTCTCAAGGATCTTTTTCGGGATTAAAACCTAAATTTAAAGGCTTTTTTCCCAAAAAATTTTCTTAACTCCTTTTTCCCAAAATTGTTTTAGGGTTTTTAAAAGGGGTCTTCCTATTTTTTTTCCTTATCCCCTAAGTTGGCCCCAAGGCCTCCCTTTTTAAATTTCCCATGGGCCAAAACCCAAAAATTTTCCCCCCCTTTTCTGCCGGGTTTTTAAATTTTTACTTTTTTCATGCCTTGGGAAATTTAATTTAGCGCTTTTTTCTGAGGACAGACGGTTGTTTTCCAAAAAAGGGCTAGTTGGTTCGTTTCAAATCTGGCAATGAAATAGTCTCAAAAAATTGGGCAATTTGGGGGCAAAAGCGACAAGGGGGGGAAATCTGGTGGATCTGGGGGACAGAACAGGGGGAATTACCTGTCGCTTGGGCCACCATCCCTTTTTCAGAACAAAATCCCCCAGCACAGCCACGGGGATCTCTCTCCTCTTCAGAAATGTTAATTCCCTAATTTTCCTTTTTAGCATATAATTTCTTAAAAAAAACTTCCTCGCAAAAAATTCAGGTTTTTAGCGCGTGAAAAAATTAACAGCAAACGTTAATAATAAAGTATTCCACTACAATGTCACACTTTAAATCCCTTTGGTTTAAAATTTATCCATTTTTCTTTATTGATTGAGCTTTTTTTTTGTCGCCCCCCGGCCCCCCCCCCCCCGCTCCCCTCGGGGGGACTTCACAGCAGTAGATGCTGTTTTAAAATTTTCTAATAACTAAAATAAAATCTTCAAAAACTCTAATCTAAATAAATTGGAAGGGGTCACGCTAATTTGTAGAGGTTTCTCTGTGCAGAAAAAAAAAACTAATTTCGCTGAGCTGTTTTTGGCCCCAGGGAGGGCAACGGGCCCCATTCCTATGAGACGCTGAGGGGAGACACTAAGGGTGAAAGGGGAAAGGGGGGGTTTATTTTTAAAAAGAGGTCAGTATTTTTAAGTTTGAAACCCATCCCCCCCCAACCCCCCCAACTTCCCCCGCAACTTTTTCTATTTGGGGGGCCCCCAAAAATGAAAAAGGGCCCCGAAAGGGCTATTAAAGTAAAAAAATTTTAACCTTAAATCCAATTAAAATTTTTCGTCCCAAAAATTTTCCCATTTCAATTTGTTGATTGCCCAAAATAAAACCCAAAGGCCAATAAATAAAGGCCATTTTTTAAATTTTTGCTTTGTCAATTTTTTAAAAAAAAAAATTATTCATCCTGAAATTTTTTGGGGGGGGCGGGGGGGTGGGGGGGGGGGGCGGGGGGGGGGGGGGGGGGGGGGGGTGGGGGGGCAAAAAAAAAGAGAAACAAAAAAAGCGGGGGGGCGAAAAAAAAAACAAAAAAAAAAAAAGGGGGGGGTTTTAAAAAAAAAAAAAAAAAAAAATTTTAAATACGGGGGTCCCAATGGGGGGTTTTAAAATTCTTTTTGGGGGCCGGGGGGGGGGGGGGGGGGAAAAAACAGGGTATTGGGGGCCCGGGACCCCAGGGTTCCGGAAAAAAATTTTTCTCAATTTTAGGGGTATAAAATCCCCAATTCCCTGCCCAAAATAGCTTTTTTTAAATTTGACAAAACCCAACCCTTTTTAATTTGAAATTTTTTTTTATTTCCCAAGCGGTGCGGAAAATATGTAAGCACTTAGGGCCTTATTCATTAATCTCATCAATCTGCCATTAATAGACGAGAGTTCACTGCAGAGGTTACTGGCTGTTACCGTGAAGAGACATTAATAATATTCACATGTTTCCAAGATAAAGGCACTGGATGGACTCTCTTTCACTGCAGACAAGTCAAACTACTATAGGGAAAATATAAAATACCCGAGACTCACCCATTAGATAATCCCAAAAGTAAAATATGTCAGCTTCCCTGGACTTACAATGATGGCCTTAACTTTGAATTGTCTTGATATTGGACCTCTCCTCTTATCATGAATCCTACCAGAGTGCAGGGAAGTGGACACTGTCCATCATCAGAATCTAGCACTTTCAAGAGGTTGCGACTGGTAAGCTTTTTAAACCTTTTAGTCCCTTGGAAAAACTTGCACTGAAATATCTTGATGACATCAAAAATGACATTTCTATTACCCACAAAATAGCTACAATAGTCCAATTCTAGCAACAATGTCCCTTAGATCAGGAACTATGCCCCCATGATCACCACTACAGTATTTCTTTTATAATGGCCACAATGCCACCATAGCTTCAACAATGCTCGCAATAATATTCAAAATAACCCAGCCCAGCCACAGTTCTCCCATGACAGCTACATTGGCCAGTATGTCAGCCAAATTGCACTCTATGTCATCTGCCATGCATCCCATATCAGGAAGTTTAACAAGTCATATACAAGTACTGACGCACAAAAAACTGCAAAGTATAACCTGGACGAAAACCAATAAATATCAAACAAAAAAAATAAATATCCCCGAAAAATACCATATAAATTAATAATTTATAAGTTTATTAAATAAAATTAGTCATACACAAAATCATAAAAGGCATATGTAGACAATTATGAAGTAACAGTACTCATAAGGGAATACTCAATGGCAAATATTGATAATAGATAAATGATATGATTTAGAAAAAGTGCATCAAACAGTGTTTAACATAAATGATACATCAATATTCCAAAGCGCATATAAATACTAAATATATTAAATATGATCCTCAAGGTGTCAAAAAATACACAAATCGAGTGGTCATATAATCAAGGAAAAAGTACATCCAAGAAAATCAATTCACAGTGACTGTGATATAGACCAAACAAAAATCAAAAATATATGTGCATATACCATAAAGGACCAGATAGATAGCGTTTCAGCTTCCTCAGGAGAATGTTGTGTTATACAAGGCAGTGTCTTACATACATATTTAGTATGCCTTATGTATGTACACATTTTAGAAGTCCTTATTGGTAGGATGGGGGTGCTGAAACCCCCTCTGATGGTTAAAAAAGCAAAGTTTAGACTTTGTGCCCCAATGAGTGCCTCTAATTTCCCTACAGTATTTACGAGAGGTAAAGATGCACCATAAGTTTGGAGTGTAATCCATCTACCACTTTCCAAAAAGAAGTTATGAGAAACCAGTTCAAGGCAGAACACCAAGTTTTTAAAAATTCTATTTCAATCCCTTCCCAACCAGCAATAACTTAAAAAAAAAAAAATAATACCCCATTGAACAGATAGCCATCATAGACACATGATGCTGTTGCATCTTGTCAAAATCAGTATGACCCAACAAAAGTCAAATGGCCAGTGACCTCATAGATACTAATGTGGTGACACTGTCTAGCAATGTCCTTACCTCTACATATGCACCATCTGCTTTGCTTACTTATGGAACATAATATCAGTATAACATTATTATAAAGTAAGTAAACTCGTTATAGCTTTCCTTATATTCTTAATAGCCAACATCTTAATAACCAGGGTTTCCACTATAACGTCTCTTACTTATATACCCATAAAGTGTGCTGCAGAACCCAAGCAAAAGATAATTACCAATTTACCTCATACTTTACAATGGCAATTTAAAGCACAACTGCTCCATTTTTCTGATTACTAAACCAGCTCCATCTGGGATACCACTAGGTAAGATTATCATAAAAATATTTGTAAAATTAAATTCTGCAACTTGAAAGAAATCTGGGAAATACAGGTAAAGATTTAAAGGCCAATTTTGTGTAAAATGTTGGGAAGTTATTCGAGTCCAAGTGGAGTTTTGAATTATTCAGGATGAAGGTTATTATTTTTTAAATAATTGGGCATCTTAATATAATCAGTAATAAAATACACAGAGGAGAATCTAAGTGAAACAGCAGGCAGCTGTGTAATAGCATTATAATGATATACTGTACATGACTGCAGAAATTTTGACCACAAGTCAAGTGCGGTCTTAGGTTACTGGGTCAGATACTCACACCTGGTCACATGTTCACTTTTTTTTGCATTTTATACCATTTTACTGTATATCAGTTAGTTATAACACATCCCTAAGAGTTAAGGGCCACATGTATGAAACTGTGTAGGTATAAAACTCACTCTTTTGCCCATTGTAACCTATGGGCAAAAAAGTGAGTTTTAGACCTAAACAGATTCATACATATGGCCCTAAGGCTCAATGCTTGCTGTAGGATGTGTGCAAGGAGTCTAGCAACCCATGAACTATAGACACTCTAGGTGGCTCTTCTATCATACGGTGGGATGAAGATACTGTCACCTAAAGGCAATACTCACAGGAACATATCTTCATACTATTGCTTTCATATACTGACATGTGAAATCTGAGACAAAAAGTTGTACAGTATCGGAGCCATACTATGAGTGCCATTTCCCAGCTCCATACTACAGAGCTGCAGGCACTAAAGGTGGAACCACGTGGTGACTCTGCATTATACTGCATGATGAAGATACTGTCACCTACAGGCAATACTTATAAGAACATATCTCCATAAGATTGCTTTCATATACAGTACTTACATATGAAATAGGAGGCACACAATAGTACAGTATTGGCCCCTCAGGCTATTATGAGTGCCATTTCCCAGCTCCATCTTGCAGAAGTGTAGACACTCCAGGTGACACCATATGGTTTGCTATGATACTGTATGATGAAGATATTGTCACCTAAAGGCCATACTCATAGGAGAATACCTTCATACTATTGCTTTCGTATATTTACATGAGAAAACTGAGGCACACAGTAGTACAGTATGGAAGTCATAGTCTACTATGAGTGCCGTTTCCTAGCTCCATACTGCTGAACTGCAGATACTAAAGGTGGAACCATGTGGTGACTGCATTATACCGCATAATGAAGATATTGTAACTAGAGATGGGCGAATTTCTCAAAATTCGGTTCGCTCACTTCGCCGAATTTCCCAACAAAAAATAACTTTGTTCCGAATTACTTTGGTACGAATCACGTTAAAAAACAGCTATTTCCAGGCTGCACAGAGCCTGCAGGGTGCTGTAGAACGTTGTGTCATGCTAAAATATGCAGAGGGAGCTTGGTTTGGTCTATCATACAATGTTGTGTTTTAGTATGACACGCACATGACTGCCCCGCTCTTAGAATCGCTTCACTATAAAATTCCCTGGGCACTTAAGAGGGCAAAACTGAGCAAAAAACTGAAGCTTGAATTTTGCCTGATAAAGTCATGCCAGCGAAAGCTGGAAAAAAACAAGCTGAGAGCTCAGGTGGCAACATCAGTGACAGAGTGTGGAGGTGACGGCGGCAGCCACAGCAGCATGAGTTCAGAGAGTGGCACAATGACATTCTGGAGGTCGCAAAACACGAGGAAGCCACAATATGGGCACAGATGACAGAGATGTGGAGGTGACGGGCGTCAGCAGCATGAGTCAGACAGTGGCACAATTACATTCTGTGAGGGAGGCAAAAAACAGGATTAAGGCCACAGATGGCACAATGACGAGAGAGTGGAGGTGAACGGCGGGCAGCAGCATTGAGGTCAGACGGGTGGGCGGCAAAAGGACATTCGAGGATGTGTCAAAAACAGGGAAAAGTGCCCGACAGAGTGTCACAATGACACAGTGTCAGGTACATCAGCAGCCACATCATCATCAGCAAGAGGTCAGGACATTGGCACAATGACATCTGAGTGTGGCAGAAAACAGGATAAAGCGCCGACAGAGTGCACAATGACACGTGTCGTAAGGACACGCCCAGCAGAGCCAATACAGCAGCAGCACAACTCTTTAATTAACCCTCGTGGATGAAATTGCGCAAACGAATTGGAGCAACCAAAAAACTAGGTAATCTTATTTAGCGTGTTTAGAATGGAGGTGTTTGTTTCTACCTACACAACAAGATGAAAAAATTGTAATTAAGCCTTACATTGTGAATTATGCTACTAGGAAAAATGTAATTTTTTTGGCTGTGAGAAAAGACGGTTTATTTTAGTCACCACAGCAGAAAAACAAGCGGCTTAATTATAACCCCTGGATTAAATTGCGCCAAACAATTGAGCAAACCATAAACTCCGAGCTTTGTTAGCGTGGTTACAAAATGATGTGTTTTTTACGCTACCAACAAGAGAAAAATTTGTATAATTAACCTTCGCTTGTGAATTTTACATGCGTTACAGGGAGAAAAAATGAATTTTTTATTTGCCGGTATGTAAAGTGCGCGGTATTACAGATATTAGTCCCACAGCACGAGAAACTACATAACGCTTACAAATTGAAACCCCTCTGAGATTGGACTAAAAAATTGTTAGCCAGCCTACAACAAACTGACAGCAATACACGACAACTAAATACTTTATGTAGCGTGTATTACAAAAGAGAGCTTGGGGATTTTTTATACGCTACACAACAAGAGAAAAAATTGTAATTATGTAAGCCCTTAAGCTTGTTGAATGTATGCTACAGAAAAAATGTATTTGTTGGCTGGAAAAAAAACTGGTTGTTCTTTTAGTCCTCAACACAACAGCAGAACTGACGCTTAATTAAACCCCTGGATTTAAATTGCTCAAAAGAATTGAGCAGGCCAAAATGCACTGGTATTTGTATTGTGTAAAAAACGCTGTATTTCTTTAAATGCAAATACAACAGGAACAGGCTTAGAGACGCGCCCTGATATTCTGGTGCTGTGAGCAGATAGCATTAAAATGTATAGTGCAACTGCACTTGGAACCACACTGGACTTCAGATCCATTTACCCCACAATATTACAGAAATCGTAACGTTAAGGAGAAGCAGTCCGTCCGAGACAAGCAGTGACACACCACCCCCAAAAAATCTGCAAGGTATAAAAAATTCAATTCTTCAGTCAAAGATGCTATTACAATCAGCCGCAGGCAGCACCTTCCCTAATCAGTACAGTGAGAGGAGTGGAGAGCTCCCCCAGCGACCACCGGCCACGGGGAACGTTATATAGTGTGGAGACGTTACAGAATCCCGCCGGTCTCTGATTGGCTTCATCTTGACACATGTCATGCAGGACTACTGCCCTTCTTCCTCCAAGTGCTTTGCCCCATGTAAAAGCATGGTCTGCTCACAGCCATTTTATCAATCAAGAAGCATTACATTCGTTCACCCAAGGTCCCCCAAACTTCGACTTCGTTTAGTAACACCCCGAAGTTTTCCTTCCCTGACATTATAAAAACGCATTCACTTCGTTAAATCAATTCTTCCATATCGTAAATTGTAACCTCAAGGCAATACTTATAGGAACATATCTCCATAAGATTGCTTTCATATACAGTACTTACATATGATATATTCCCCTTTCTGAGCCACTCATTGCCTTCCACCCAGCCAGCCAGAAAGCTCTGTTCTGTACTGACGAGGGTCAAAACCCAAAACAGCTGTCTGCAGATGAGTTTTGCTGGCATTGGCGCTAACATCCCCTTTTGCGTTTCCAAAGATTCAGTGAGTCAGAAGCAAATTGAGGATTTTTTACATCCAATAGAGGGCACTTGAGCTTTCAGCTCTTTTCCTATAATGCCTTGTGATATGCAGATGCATAGTGGGGTGCAACAAGGCAATCTTCAAATCCCTACATAAATAGTTGGTACTCTACCCAAGGAGAGATACTCCGCCAGTGAAATCTGAGGCACATAGTAGTACAGTATTGGCCCAATAGGTTAATATGAGTGCCATTTTCCAGCTCCATACTGTAGAACTGTAGACACTCCAGATGGCACCATTTGGTGACTTTTTGTCATACAGTATGATGCAGATATTGTAACCTAGAAGTATATTTTGGAAAACTATGAAAAAATGGCGTAATGTAAATCGCGAAAAAGTCAGGCCAGGTCCATAGGGATCAATAGAGAAGACAGGGCAACATGTATGAATGGGGCTGCGGCAGTAGTCTGGTGTCAAAAAGCTTTAGTAGACCTGTTCTGTAGATGTATGAACAGTTGCATTCCAAACTTTGGTGCGATAAGCTCCTGCACATCACATTTTAATGCACCAAAGATTAGGGCTGTTCTGGGGGCGTGTCGCACCACACTCATAGAATTAGACACATTTGTGATTCTTTGATGCCAAATCTAGTCGCAAAACAGATAGATTAGCCAGACCAGGGTAAAGGTGGTGTATGAGCCAGACTTGTCGTATTGGCTCTACACTGCCCTGTATGTATGACCTGCAGAAGAACAGCCAGACCAGGGTAAAGGTGGTGCCTGAGCCAGACTTGTGGTATTGACTCTACACTGCCCTGTATGTATGACCTGCAGAAGAACAGCCAGACCAGGGTAAAGGTGGTTGCCTGAGCCAGACTTGTGGTATGGGATCTACACTGCCCTGTATGTATGACCTGCAGAAGAACAGCCAGACCAGGGTAAAGGTGGTGCCTGAGCCAGACTTGTGTATTGGCTCTACACTGCCCTGTATGTATGACCTGCAGAAGAACAGCCAGACCAGGGTAAAGGTGGTGCCTGAGACAGACTTGTGGTATTGGCTCTACACTGCCCTGTATGTATGACCAGCAGAAGAACAGCCAGACCATGGTAAAGGTGGTGCCCAAGCCAGACTTGTGGTATTGGCTCTACACTACCCTGTATGTATGACCTGCAGAAGAACAGCCAGACCAGGGTAAAGGTGGTGCCTGAGCCAGACTTGTGGTATTGGCTCTATACTGCGCCTGTATGTATGACCTGCAGAAGAACAGCCAGACCAGGGTAAAGGTGGTGCCTGAGCCAGACTTATAGTATTGGCTCTACACTGCGCCTGTATGTATGACCTGCAGAAGAACAGCCAGACCAGGGTAAAGGTGGTGCCTGCGCCAGACTTGTGGTATTGGCTCTACACCGCGCCCCGTATAGTATAACCTGCAGAAGAACAGCCAGACCAGGTAAAGGTGGTGCCTGAGCCAGACGTGTCGTTTTGGCTCTATACTGCGCCTGTATGTATGACCTGCAGAAGAACAGCCAGACCAGGGTAAAGGTGGTGCCTGAGCCAGACTTGTAGTTTTGGCTCTACACTGCGCCTGTATGTATGACCTGCGGAAGAACACCAGACCAGGGTAAAGGTGTGCCTGAGCCAGACTTTTGGTATTGGCTCTACACTGCCCTGTATGTATGACCTGCAGAAGCACAGCCAGACCAGGGTAAAGGTGGTGCCTGAGCCAGACTTGTGGTATTGGCTCTACACTGCCCTGTATGTATGACCTGCAGAAGAGCATCCAGACCAGGGTAAAGGTGGTGCCTGAGCCAGACTTGTCGTATCGGCTCTACACTGTGCCTGTATGTATGACCTGCAAAAGAACAGGTTCATACATTCTGCTGCATTCTACACTACCTTAAAACTACTTAGAACTGGCCTGTCTGCGCCAACATTCATGCCAGTCACGCTTAATCTCTATTGGACTACGTTTACTCGATTTATCAGTGGTACATTGTTTATTTGCGGGATACAAAACAAAGCATAGTAGAGTCTCACACAGAAAGCATATACATTTACCAAATAGAGCAAATATAGTCCAAATGAGACTACGTCTGCTGAATTGGTTTCTATGGGCCCACAGTGACTTTGGTGCCTTATCCGTCGGGAAACCTTTTGTCATGGTTTGTCAATAAATACCACTGACAGCCATGTAAATGGGCCCCTAAATGTTATGTGTATTTACTATTTTTCTGCAAAGTGTTCATATAATTTTTGCACCAAATATATTTGAAAATGGATCACTAATACCACTGATCTTATTTTAATTTTGGGGTATTTCTGTCTCACTTTGTGTAACCAATGTTTTACCTGTGTTTTACGTATTGAAAAACTGAATATTTTGTAAGGCTGTTTTTAGATGGATGTTCCGGCCTTCAATGTATGTATGAGACGTCACAAGGTCTACAGGATGGCCAGATGAATCTACCATCAGTCAGTAACATCAGGGCTGCCTTATCCATTGGCCACAATATGCAGTTGCCCAGGGGCCTTATGAGCAAAGAGGCGCCAGGTTGGTCGGAGGTATGGTGATAATATTTGTTCCTTGTATAGTGGTATTTGATAACTGCATAAACATCATTTAGAGCAGGTCAATACAACACTTGGAACGCGAAAGGATTTTAATTGTTTTGAGATCAGTCTGTCGAAGGAGACTGGACATAATTGGGTGTGCTTGGGAGTGGTTAGAGGCACGGCCTGATGTGATGTCATGTACTTGGGTAAGGCTTAGTGCATTGCTATGCCCAGGGGCCCGTAATGCTGATAAAACAGCCCTGAGTGACATCAGTCTGTAAAAGCAATGGCCGTTTTAACTTGGTGCTGTACCACAGGGACAGGCTGAAGATATAGTTATTCAAGAAGAAGGGCAGGTAGAGTTCATTTGTCACAGGCAATAGGCAATTGTTTAGGGCAGGAGACAAACATAAGGGATAGTCAGACAACAAGCCATATAGAATCAAAGAAATAGTAACTAACCTACACCTCAGCAGTTAACGACACCAAAGAACCTAATAACTCAAGGAATGGATGGCACTGGCGTGGACCTGTAAACAAATATCGTTGGAGTTGCATGGGTGGGGAAAGAAGAACTGTAGTTCCAAAGGGACACAGCAGGAAAGCAGTGGGGGCAGGGTGAGTATGAGGTTGACAGAGAATTATCCAGGCAAACAGAGTACCAGGTCTCCTGAAAGCATCTTACCCATGAAGTTTGGACCTATGCGTCTTCTACTTGGCATGGATGCTACATTTAACAAAGTCATTGGTCTGTCCACTGCAACACATCAACAAATCTGGCAACTCTTTGTCTTAGGTTCTACTGTACATGTAGCACAGTGGCTGAAGGGCTGCAACACTGTGATCCTGGTTGAAATCCCAGTGTTGCAACCTGCATGACATTTGTATGGTTAATTCTCCAAAAATCAGGACTCATTTAATAGGATCAACAAAAGAATATAACACTACAGCTCAGTCCAATATTAAAACATAAGTTTTAATAGTTACTTCATAGAACTGTATTAAGATAGTTAAACAAGTAGTATAAAATCAGCAAATCAAGCTCAATAAAGTCACAAGGGCTACAAAGTATTGTCTGGCCTTCAAACTAGCAAAGATTGATCCCAATGTAAATAGAAACTTACCTATGTAAACCTGACTACAATGATTACCTTTTAACATGTAGGGACAAGTCATTGAAGACTTTTTCTAAATGCATTGCTTTGTTTATTTTTCTTTGGTCAGGAGATAAATAAGATTTTATTTCCTCTTAGAGCATACAAATTTGGTTACGACCATCTCTTCCCACCTTCCCTTGCTCTCTATTATCTGTCATTGTTCTAAACTTCTGTCACTCTGACCATGGGGAGTCACCTTCTGCGGAATATTAACTCTAGTAACGAACTTTTAAAGCTTTTCATTTAACTAAGTAAACACTCTAGAGCTCTGCTGCCTGAGTTCTGCACTTTTTAAATCTCTTACTCATGTCAGTGTAACAGGAATAGCTAGGGATAGTAGAACTAATGTGTCAATCAACTTTAGACAAACCCACAGCTTGAACAGTATTTGTGATTCTAATGCTGGCTGTGGCTGTGAAACTGCATGGTGAGAAAACCCCTTTAACATCTCAGATTCATGCTACTGTTGCAAAAATATGGAGATAAAAATGCCACACATAATAGTGGTTTCACACAAATAATTTTTTGGGGAAAAGAGCAATGTTTTTTGAAGAGTTTTCCTATTTTGTTCTTTTTTCTCTTTTTTCGCCAAACAATGCTGATGGCAGATGCTACCTGAAAGTTTTTAGAGGAATATGAAGTACATTACAGACAACACTTTTTGTTTTTGGTCTTTTTCTGGTGTTTTAGTATTTTTTTCTTTAAGTCTTTGTTTTATTTTTTTAAACACAGCATGGTCTAGATATGGAATTTTTCCAGCCATTTTTATAGGCTTCTCTACTGGATGTGAAGAGCTGCAGAAAAAAAGGTAACAAATGTAATAATTAAGCAAACTTTATAAAGGGAATGCGCACTGAGCATGCCGAATTTTTTTTTACTTTTCACTCGTAAAATGGAACTAGTGATTAGAAAAGTAGGCAATGTCTCCCAGGACATGTACTGTAGGCCACATTTAAAGGAGTTGTCTCATTACAAGCTTTCAGCCCACATCAATGTTTTTAGAAGCAAAGGATTTTTGAATTGAGGGGCGTGCTTCTTGGTCTGTTTCTTCTGCTCCCTCTTCCCCCCTCCCCTCAGCACACAGGCAGCTTTCCTCCATAACTTCTATACAGCAGGGGGGGGGCCGGGGGATTGCTGCCAGAGTTAACCCTGTGTGTGGCAGCCTAGGTCTGCTGCAGGCAACTAGATCAGCTGTATTAGGGCTGATCTATAAGTGTGGAGAGGTCTGTGATTGCTAATAGCAGAACAGAGGGGATGCAAGTGTTCCTATACCCTCTGCTTAGCTTACATATCTCCACATCTCCAGCAACAAACAGACCCTGTCAGAACAGACATAGGGAAGCTGTGAAGTGTTACTCAGGATGTGTCACTAGTACAGCAGAGCATGAACTGTTCACATGCCTCCCTGATCTGTATAGTATTATTATAGTTACAGCTCCACAGACACATTATGATTATAATAACACACAGGGTCACTGCTGTCACATATATCTGTGTAGAGAGCAGGAGGAAGCAGGCACACACAGAGTTAATCCAGGCAGCATGGACACAGAAGCCAGAGTCCTCCCTCCCCCTCCCTCCACTACAGAAGCATTCTGTGCTGGAGGGGCTCTCTGCTCTGACCTGTATTCTGAAGGTGATGAGTCATACAGACCTGACAGCCAGTAAGATAAGGATCAACTGGTCAGCTGCTATAGAGATTTGAGAAGCTGATGTAGTACTACTAACAGGGCTTACTCAAAATCAGTAGTACATTGTAATGAACATATATTGCAAAGCTGCTTGTTTTTTAAAGATCTTTTAATTAAAACCCAGTCATTGTAGCGAGACAACCCCTTTAACTGTAGATAAATGGTTCAAATTTATAGTACAAATATACCACTTCTTATAGTCTTCATAGATAGTTGTTTTTTTAATCAGATCTCAAAATGTATCTTATCTAATTAGAAAACTGCACTTTTTAATAAATTTGGTGCAAATTTTGCCAACCACCCTTTCTACTTTGACATGTGTCTTACCCACCTCTCTCCTGGCTACTCCTCTGTCTCTTCTGTCTGTCAATCCCTGCACTGGCTTCCCATTGCCCAGCGAATTCAAGTTACTAACCCTGAGCTACAAGGCTCTCCATAACCTCTCCTCTCCATAGATTTCTAGCTTAATCTCTAGATGCTTCCCCTCTCAAAATCTCTGCTCCTCACAGGACCTTCTTCCCTGCTCTCCTCCTATCAGCTCTTCACACAACCGTCTCCAAGACTTCTCACGTGCTTCCCCCATAATTTGGAACGCATTACCTCAACTCATCAGACTCTCCTCCACTTTCACTAGTCTCAAAAGCAACCTGAATATCCATCTCTACAGGGTACTCCACCCTAAAATAACCCTGCTGCCCCTACACTACCCTACAAACATGTCTGCCCCTCACCTTCTATCTCCTTCCCCCCTCCTTGCCTTTGGGGGCAGGGTCTTCTCTCCCTCCAGTTGTTAGTCATTTAGGGCCACATGTATGAACCTGTTTAGGTCTAAAACTCACTTTTTTGCCCATAGTAACCTAGGGGCAAAAGAGTGAGTTGTAGGGCTCATTCACACGGCTTATTCTGGGACAGATTTCAGCCGTATTGCGCCCCGTATTGCGCTCCAATACGGCTGAAATCCGTCCCAGCCATTACGGTAATCCACAGTTCTCATAGAGAACTATGGATTACGTCTCCTCTCCCCGCTCGTGAAATACGGCGAGCGGGGAGAAATTGACATGCACATTATCCCGGCGGGATACGCGCCGTGGATAATGGATGTCTATGGGGCTGGCAAACTGCCGGCCCCCCCCCGCCCCGCCCCCGCTACACGGCAGCCGGCGTAAATGCGGCAATAAGCTGTGTGAACCTAGCTTTAGACCTAAACAGGTTCATACATGTGGCCCTTAGGCGATGTTCACATGGCTTAAAATGGGACGTATTTCAGTCTGTAATTACGCGTCGGAGTGCGCGAATTACGGCTGAATACGTCCCAGTCATTACGGTAATCCACAGTTCTCATAGAGAACTATGGATTATGTCTCCTCTCCCTGCTCGGCAAATACGCCGAGGGGGAAGATAAGTGACATGTGAATTACCAGCGGCGTATGTACGCCGCTGGTAATGAATATCTATGGGCCAGCAGGGGCCGGCCCCCCGCCCCCGGCCACACGGCGTAATTGCGGGGCGTAATTATGCCCTGCAAATAAGCCATGTGAACATAGCCTTAGTGTTACCATTGCCCTTTGTCTGGATCTATGTTATGTATGTAACCTCCTCAAATGTACAGCGCCCTGCAATTAATGTCTCTTTAAAATAAATAATAATAATAATAATAATAATAATAATAATGTCCAAAAGCCCTAAAGTAATATGGACAGGTGCTGGCTCCATGAGAAAATCACTTTGATGCATAATTCCTGAAATTTGAACTTTATATTATTATTATTATTTTATGACTTTCTTATGAATATTATTTATGTCCATATGCAACAGAAATTCTCTTTACAATCACTTGATTCAGAAGCTGCCTGTTTTATTGATGCCAATGACCGTGGTCTTCAGTGTCAATGAGTAGGTACCATGGCATGAGCTGAGGATCAGGTACACTATTGTTAGTAAAACACACACACACATCATGATGAACAACTTCCTTTTCCTGCAGGATCCCAGCTGCAGCCCAGTCTGTATCCTAAGTGTTGTAAATCAGGTCTTTGTGCTCCAGGAGGATTCAATCAGCTGCAGGTGTGGGCTCTTGGAGCTCCGGCTGGGATTAGGTAGCAGGATTTGATATGGGATTCCCAGCAGCCTCTGCTGTGTCCACACTCCATACAGCCAGTCAGTGGAGAAAGGAGGAAAACACTGATGAAATGTGGCAAAAGATCATTGAATGCAATTTACTTCTCTGCATCTGCAGAAAAGGCAAAAAATAAGACCTAATTTTGCACTGATGATGTCAATGAGAATATACATGACATAGGGAATTGCATGGCTGAAATTCTACAGTCAAAACCAATTAGGATCTTCCTATTAAATTGCATGTTGACTTTACAATTCAAATGTTTTTGTAGATATTTTACTTTAGAGAGATTTTTTTAAAGGAGCAACACATAATTCATTTTAAAGGGATTGTCTACTATGAAAAATTCCTTTAAATTCAGCAAGTTCTTTTGCAACCAGCTGATTACTTGTGGCTTTGTTGCTGTTATCTAAGGGTGGATTTTGCAGATTGGAGCCCCTCTTATACATAAGAGTGGGGATGGACTTCATATGTATCAAAATGAAGTCATGGAAGAAGAGAAAAAGTTCTCACATTATGGATGCTGAACCCCTAACTAAAATATGTCAGTTGGTTTCTAATAATAGAGAGTGCTGAGTGAGGAGCCATCTTAATTGTCTTACGAGGTATAGTATCTCACAAAAAGTGAGTACACCCCTCATATTTTGTAAATACTATATTATATCGCTTCATGGGACAACACTGAAGATATAACACTTTGATACAATGTAAAGTAGTCAGTGTAAGGCTTGTATAACAGTGTAAATTTGGTGTGCCCTCAAAATAACTCCACACACAGGCATCAATGTCTAAACTGCTGACAACAAAAGTGAGTACACCCCTAAGTGAAAATTAAAAAATTGTGTCCAAGGTGTCAATATTTTGTGTGACCACCATTATGTTCCAGCACTGCCTTAACTCTCTTATGCAGGGAGGTCACTAGAGCTTCACAGGTTACAGCCACTGGAATCCTCTTCCACTCCTCCATGAAGACATCATGGAGCTGTTAGATATTATAGACCTTATGCCCCTCCACCTTCCATTTGAGGATGTTCCACAGATGCTCAATAGGGTTTAGGTCTGTAGACATGCTTGACCAGTCCAGCACCTTCATCCTCATTATATTTAGCAAGGCAGTGGTCATCTTGGAGGTGTGTTTGGGGTTGTTATCATGTTGGAATACTGCCCTGCGGCCCAGTTTCTGAAATGACGGGATCATGCTCTGTTTCAGTATGTCACAGCTCTTGTTGGCATTCAAGTTTCCCTCAATGAACTTAGCCCCCCCAACCCGCACATTTGCGCCCCACCCATAAATTTATTTTTTTTTCTTTACCTTCAGTCTTAAACAGATTGTCTGGAGAATCAAAAATAAATTCTCAGATAGCTTGCTTGAGCCTCCATTCATTCCCTTGCTAGCTTGTGCTTTTTCTATTCTATACTTAACCTCCTGTAGCATTTCATGTTTGAAAGCTGTTTCCCTTTGCCTGAAAAACTACAAGTCCCAGGATCCTTTCTTGTGCTTTGTCTATCTTCCTCCCTCCCAACCTGACAGCTTTTAGAGGCAGAACTAAAACAATGTGGCTTCAAAGGATGCCCTAAAATGCCAAACTCCTTGGAAAAACCGTTCCGGGGCCTAAACAGAGTTTCCAGACACAAACAACTACTAGGCTTCTGGTTATCAAGCAGCTAATGTGGAACAGAAGGAAACCAACATAAATGTAGTGGAAGTGCACTACAGTAGTGTTTTAACCTATTAAAGGCCCCACCTGTTTGGCCCTTTCTGAACAGCCCAAAATTTTTTGAAATCTGGCAGTTCACTTTATGTGAGAATAACTTTTTGCATTTTACCAAACCATGTGATCGAATTGTTTTCTCTTGACACATTGTGCTTTAAGTTAGTAAAAAATTTTTTATCCATACAACCCCCTTGTTTTTTTGTGAAAAATAAAAATTTCTGAAAGTGTGATTTTGAAATTTCAAAATTTCTGCTGCAAGACAAAAATTTATTCCCCCAAAAAATATTTTTAACTACATCCCCATGTCCACATGGGTTTGGAATCATTTTTTTAAATTCCTTTTTTTTATGACTTTAAAAGGGGGCTTAGAATTTAGTTAATTTCCAAATTTTCAAAAAAATTTGCATATACATTTTTTTGGGGACCACTCCAGTTCTGACTAGCTTTGGGGGGCCTGTATGTTAATCCCCCCATAAATAGCCTTCTAAAAACAACCCCTTAAAGTATTTACAACTTTTTTTGGGAATTTTTAACCCTTTGGGTTTTTCACAGAATTAAAAGCAAAGTGGAGGTGAATTAAAAAATTTCATATTTTTGCAGATTTTCAATATTTATCCATTATTAAAGGGGAATAGGTAAATGTGCTAGTAAGTGCAATGTAATATCTTTTCCCCCAGGTTGCTGTTTTTGAGATACCCATAGGTGGCCCTAGTACATTATTTGGCCAACCAAAAGCCCCAAATGGGGAGGAGCACCTACGGAATGGGGTTCTTTTTTCAATGCAATTTTATTTAGGCGCCATTTCGGGGTTTGAGGAGGCCCTAAGGGCAAAACTTAATAAACCCCCCATAAAAAAAAACCCAAAAAATTTGGAAACTACCCCCCTTTTAAGGATATAAAGGCATTTAGTGAGTATATCGCCCCCCAAGGTGATTCACAATTTTTTTTTTTAGCATTAGGCTTAAAAAATTTAAAAAAAAGATTTTTTCCAATAATCTGCAATTTTACTGAAAATTTTCATTTTTTACAAGGCATCCTGGAAAAAAAAACCCCAAAACTTTAAAAAATTTCTTCAATTTTTCGGCAATACCCTCAAGGGGTGAAAACTGCTGTTTGGGCGCAGGGCAGGGCGAATAAGGGGGGGAGCGCATTGGCTTTTGGAACCAGATATGGTGGGGCCATGTCGCATTTGAAAGCCCCCAAAGTAGCAGAACAGGTGAAACCCTTTCCAGAATGGCCCCTTTTAGATTAAACACCCATCGGGGATCTCATTGGGGTGTATGTTCATTTGGGAAAAAGGTGTTCCATCTTTTTTTTTGCTTTGGGGCCGAAAATGGGGGGGAGGGGAACGCATTCCACCATTGTTTTTTGGGCTTAAATTTTCAGCATTCGCCGTGCATGAAATTATGTGAAACTTTACTAGGGGGGTCGTTACAATTGCAATGTAAAAAATTTTATATAGTTTTTTATGTTTTATTACTTTTACACAATAGAAATAGGTCTATAAAAAATTGCTTTTTATATTTCCCTCTTCTGACAGTCATAAATTTTTTTTTTTTCTGTGTGCGAGGGAGGGCCTTGTTTTTTGCGGGGTGAAATTTTGCTTTTTTTGGTAACATTTTGGGGGCATAAAAAAAATTTGTTCACTTTTTTTTTAAAGGTTTTTGGGGGGACGTTTTTAAAAAAAACAGCAACCTGGTAGTGTTTTTTATTTTTTATAGCGGTCCTCTCGTTAGATATGACATCTAGCTTTATCAGCAGGTTAATACGATTACGCAAAACCAACTTGTAATTTTTTATTTTTTCACTGCTTTTATACAACAAAAACCTTTTTATTCAAAAAAAAAAAACAATTTTGCATTGCTAAGTCTAAGCCATAACTTTTTTATTTTTCTGTGTATGGAGTGTTATAGGGTTGTTTTTTGTGGGGTGATTGACGTTTTATTGGTATCTTTTTGAGGGGGGCAAAAACTTTTTGATCATTTTAAATCCTTTTTGGAAGCGAGTGAAAAAATACGCAAAACCTAGTATGTTTTATATTTTTATTTTTAAAACGCTCCCCGGCGTATCCGAAAAAGTTACTTTATCTGGGGTCGATACAATTATGGCGATACCAATTTTTAGTTTTTTTGATGAAACACTTTAAAAAAAAAAAAAAAAAGGTTTTTAGTGTGAAAAGAATATTATCTCGTTCTTTTGGGAAACCCATAACTTTTTTATTTTTCCTATACAGAGCTGTGTAAGGACTTTTTTTTTTTTTCGGGGTAATGTTGTTTTAATTGGCACAATTTGCGTTCATAGGAGTTTTTGACACTTTTATTCCATTTTTTTGTGCTGCGGGGTAACAAAAACTTAATTCTGGGGTTTTTTTTTTTTTTTTTTTTTTTTTACGGCGTTCACCGTACGGGGAAATTAACATACAGATTTTTAGGGGTTTTTTGGGGGGATTGGGATTTTTAAAGGGGGAAAAAGGGGGGTGTACATGTTTTTTTTTTATTTTTTTGGGTTTGGGTTTTTTTCTTTTTTTTCACCTTTTTACTTTTTTTTACTTTTTTTTATTTTTTTTTTTTCTTTTCCCCATAGGGGGTTTTAAAGAGTGATCTTTATCTCTCATTTAATGGAATCAATGCACAGCTTGTTTCGTGCACTGGGTTTCCATGGTAACTGTCAGTCACGATCCGGGCATGCCACGGGCTGGGCATCGGACTCACGACAAGCCAAAGGCATTCTAGCCCCCGGCTGTTGTCGCACACACAAACCCACTCGTGCGCGCTGTCACCGACAGAGACCAGGAGGGGCGACTCCTCCGCGCCTCTCTTAGTTATTGGACCCCCATGGTCGCGATAATTAAGGGGGGTTAAAAAGCACCACCTACCCCCTCCCCCCCAGAGGATCGCGGGTCGGGGCAGACGCAGCGGGGGTGTACTTAAATAAGTACAACTGCGCCGATCCTCAGGACGTATGCATACGTCTAGGGTCATGAAGGGGTTGATTTTGGTAAAGATATTTTGAAAATTTGGGTACCTGATCTTCTGGGTTTAACACAGTAGATCCTGTATATGGTGACAGAGAGAACTACTGAGTTTTCTGTCATTAAACAGCTGATGTAGAACTGCAGAAAGACCACAGAAAACCTAATAAAAGTCCAGTGCAGAAGTGTCTAACCATGGGTGACAGATTATTGAACAGATTTTCTTCCACCGGACAACCCTTTAAGTTTGCAACCTTTAACATTATTTTATTTGACTGTCAATGAGTGCTGGGCAATTGATTAGCTTGCTTCTCTTCCTTTCAGTTACAATGGAAATCTCTTGGGCTGGTGTTAGGCAGTAAACAAAGGTAGAATATAACATGAAAAGGATGTGATTTTAAGAAATAAGTGTAGCAGTCATACTGGAAGGTGAAACACAGAGCCTGCATTTTTTAACTTAATTTTTAAACACATTGTTATAAATTTAGAATCGCGGAAAACCCTTCCATGGTTTTTTGCAAAGGGGAATTACCATACCAATTTTTATGGGAGCTCTTTAAAAGAAACCGTCACTGTTTTTTTCCCCTTTTGGGGGAAGACAAAAAAGGGGTCGACCCGTTGTTTCCGCTTGTCCCTTATTCTGTAAGATGCTGTAGTTTTTTTTTATTTAATGTCAAAACTGCATTTTTTGCCAAAAAGGGGTCTTCCAAAGTCCTTCAGAATGGGGGCGTTTTTTTCAAACCCGGCCAATAGAGACTAGCCCCCCCCTACCTCAACAGACAAAGCATTACTTTGAATAGGTAGAAACATGTGAAAAAAATGCCAGTGGGCGGGGCTTGCCTTTGGGGGGGAAGTAACACCTATATGAATAAATTTGAGGATAAATGTCTAAAACTCCCCGCATCTTACAGAAAAAGGGGCACGGTGGAAAAAGGGGCTGACACCTGTTGTGCTGCATGCAAGGGGGGCACAACCTATGTGACAGGTTCCCTTTAAGGTTAAGCAATTCATCCCTAATTTTTTTATAGGGAAATTTAAGTACAAGCCCTTTTTCTGTGTTAAATAAAACTGTTATCGCCCCGCTTTTTTTTCTCTTTTATTTGAAATGGATTTAAAAGGGTATTCCAAGACTTTTGGAAACCTCCTCACCACCACCCATTGTGCTAAAATAGAACATTAACCCATTCTCACCTCTGGCATTACCACCATTTCAGCATTGCCAGAGCTTCAGTGCCCCACACCCTCCCAGTTTCTCACTGATGACATCACGTTCATAGATCACATAATACAGCAGCCAATCACTGACCTCAGTGGTTACGTGCTCTACATGGAGACGTGACTGCTTGAGCCCAGAGATTGGTTGAAGCATCATGTGATCCATGAACATGACGTTATCAGTTTTGGACCCGAGGAGGGGGAACACTGAAGCTCTGGCAGCACTTGAACAGTGGTGATAAGAGGGGTAAGTAAGTATGAGGTAAGTATGGGTTAATTATCTGTTTTTGGCACAAGCCTATTGACTTCCACATAATACAAGTGCCCACTATGATTATTTGTTAATCGTTTGTTTTCAGAACCCAAAAATTGACTTAAAAAAAATAAAAAGATCAAACAGAAAGATAGAATGATATGAGATATATATATAATTACTACTTTAGATAGATACATATAGATATGAAATAGATAGATAGATAGATAGATAGATAGAAGAACAGAGGAAGAGACAAAGGAAGGCGCACAAATAGTGAAGCGTGTAAAATCAGGTTAGTTACAAACAATGCTTGTAGATGTTCACTAACCTGCTTGTGTTGTGCTAATCAATAAAGGCAAAACACTCATTAAGATTCATAGAAAAAAGTTCAAGCCTGAACTCCGAGATATATGGCAGCCAGCAGTCCTCCGCTCTCTGTAGGTCAGTACAGCGAGTTAAATATAGGCGTGCTCTGTAGAAAATGGAGGTCTCTGATGAAGCGCCAGTATAGGCGAGAAACGCGTAAGGCAGGCTTCCTTAGTGTTTTAGTGTTTTAGTCGGTGTTATAGATATTTCCTGTTCACTGACTGTATATAAATAAAGCACTTCATTTAGCCACTGAAGTGATTGGAAAGTCCGTAGTGTTATGTGCGCTGCGAGTCCTCCATTTTCTACAGAGCACACCTAGATAGATAGATAGATAGATAGATAGATAGATAGATAGATAGATAGATAGATAGATAGATAGATAGATAGATAGATAGATAGATGTGGGATACATAGATTGATATGGGAAAGCTAGAGAGGTTACTTTTAGTAGATATGGGATAGATTAAATAGATGATAATAGATATAGATGATAGATAGATAGTTTGATGTGGAAAGTAGATAGAAAGATTATTGTAGAACATGAGATAGATATGCCCATAGATAGATACAAGAGATAATAGATAGTTAGATGATGATAGATAGATAGATAGATAGATAGATAGATATGAGATACATAATTAGATAGATTTGCAGTTATATATTACATTAGATGGATCAGATATGAAAAATAGATAGTGAATAGATGATTGATAGATAGATAATTTTGTTAATAGACTAATTTTTAGAGTTATACCATATCCAATAGCAGACAACCATATAATGATATATGTGGATGCTTTAGGAGCTCTCATTGGACTGATAGTGATCCTAATTGTTATACCACCTATTGCCTATAATAATTTTTCAGAAGTCCATTTCCTTTTTGTTTTCATTTTATTTTTACCTTTCATCTTATTATGATATTATTATTATTATTCAGCTTGTCTTCTATTAGTACCGAGCTGCATGGTGTTAGAGGCGGACTACTGGGGAGAAGATGAGAATAAATTAGCATCTGTATATGTAACCTTTCACATCTGGGTCAGGGAACATTCCTGCAGCTGCAGCCTGGGGTGTAAACATGCCTAATGCTGTAGCAGTGTGCGTCCACCCTACAGTGTTCCCGCTTATTAATGTTCCATTGTGCTCGGTCCTGCAGTGTGGACGGATTAAGTCCATGATTCAAGGAAATTAAACAATTCCTTGCTGTAAGTCTCCCAAAGACTAAACAAATTGTAAGTTAATGCTACTGTAGGTGAATGCCGCTGCTGCTGCTTATGTCTCTCCAACACTTGAGTGACTCTAGAACTTAATATCGCCAGTGGAACATATCCGTTACAGTCCCCTCTAATGCTACTAAGCATTGTTCTAAGCACGGATCTTCCTGCTCTTTCCTTCCCATCATCCCGGCCACTTAGGCCATAAATCAGGGATAGATTTGAGCAGATTTGTTTATTATACTTAATACTCAGAGGCTATTAACATTGTATGATTTTTACTGTTATTCTAATTTCAAAGTATATTAAAGAAGGACACACTAACATCTCTGTTTCTCATTAACTTATCTTACAAAGCACGAAAAAAAGTAAAATTTGAAAAAAAAGAAAAAACTTTAATCATTTTTCAGCCTTGTGTGATTTAGCTGTGTCATTAATGCATGTAAAATGTACCTGAATAATGAGTGTGGTTTTCTGCTTTACAAATTCATCAACTGAGAAACCAAGAGTCGAATTCCACACAACATCTGGTTTCTATTCCACAGAGTTGCCCATTTTGGAGCTATAATCATGTGTTATTCTAGGGACCACAGTGTCAATCACTCAGCTAATGGTGGATGGGGAGGGGGACGATGCCAAAATACCTGAGAGAAGGGGAATTTGTCTAAAACAGGTGCATTTGGAACAATTGTTAAACTTTGTTAAAATACTTAACATTCAGTTTTGAGGATACCGCAAGAACTGGTGATTATATATGGACGGAGCAAAGATTAGAGGGATTGTCCAGTGAAAGGAAAATTAGAAGTGATTAGGCGAGGGAAGGCAAAAAAAACATTGATACTTACCTCCCAATCCTCCACTGCTGGAACAGAGCTCCCTGGGATCCGCATCTCTTCATTTTTACCTTTGCATCCCAACACATAGTTGAAACGTGTGCTCCATTGTAAGTGTATAGAGCGCGAGCTCTCCTCTATGTCATGACAAGAACCATTTAGAAGTGGAGCGGAGCAGAACCTGGGGAACTCCAGATTGACAGCAGCAGCAGTGAAGCAGGAGCTAAGTATCATTTTTCTTCTTTTTTTCTCATCCTGACTCCATTGTCAAGTAATTATTATTTTTTTTTTAACTGGACAACCACATTCTCTTGACTAGGATATCATGGCTTTCCAGGTTATCTGTTCTTAGATTGCAAAGAAAGCCATTAAAAATATCAATGAAAAAGTTGAAGTAATTTTCTGTGTCGTGATATCATGGTGCATTATCTGTCAAGTTCATCTTTGCTACAGAATATCTATAAAATGAGATGTTCAGACAATTACATCGGCTGTACAGTGCATTGTCCCTCATTTGGTGGATGGTCAGTTACATGGGCAATCCAAACTGTAGGTGCCCTATTTGCCACTCACTGCAGGGATCTTTCCACAGTATCCAAAAGATACACAAAGGAGGACATGTATGAACAGGGCTGCGCCAGTTATCTGGTGTACTTTGAACCAAAAAGAATGTATGAACAGGTGCACTCCAAACTTTGGCGCGACAAGTCCCTTTGTAATGCACCAAAGACCCTTTTTAATGCACCAAAGATTTGGGGCGTTCTGGGGGCGTCGCACCACCTTCATAGAAGTAGGCACATTTATGATTCTTTGATGCCAAATCTAGGTGCAGAACAGCCTAACCAGGGTAAAGGTGGTACCTGAGCCCGACTTCTGGTTTTGGCTGTACACTGCCCTGTATGTATGACCTGAAGAAGAACAGCCAGACCAGGGTAAAGGTGGTGCCTGAGCCAGACGGGTGGTATTGGGACTAGAGTACGCTGTATGTTATGACTTGCAGAAGAAAAAGACAGACCAGGGTAAAGGTGGTGGCCTGAGCCAGAATTTTTCGTATTGGCTCTACATGCCCTGTATGTATGACCTGCAGAAGAAACAGCCAGACCAGGGTAAAGGTGGTGCCTGAGGCCAGAATTGTGGTATTGGCTCTACACTGCCCTATATGTTTGACCTGCAGAAGGGAAAAGCCAGACCCGGGTAAAGGTGGTTTCCGAGCCAGACTTGTCGTATTTTGGGGTCTAAAACTGGGCCCCGTATGTAGACCTGCAGAAGAACAGCCAGACCAGGGTAAAGGTGTTGGCCTGAGCCAGATTGTGGTATTGGCACTACACTACCCTGTATGTATGACTGCAGAAGAACAGCCCGACCCGGGTAAAGGTGGTGCCTGAGCCAGATTGTGGTATTGGCACTAGAGTGCGCCTGTATGTATGACCTGCAGAAGAACAGCCAGACCAGCGTATAGGTGGTGCCTGAGCCAGATTGTGTATTTGCCCCTACACTGCCTGTTGGTATAGACCTACAGATGAACAGCCAGACCAGGGTAAGGTGGTGCCTGAACCAGGACTGGTGGGTTTTTGGCTCTACACTGCGCCTGTATGTATGACTGCAGGAAGAACAGCCAGACCGAGGGTTAAAGGTGGTGCCTGAGCCAGACTTGTGGTATTGGCTTCTACATGCCCTGCATGTATGACTGCGAAGAACAGCCAGGACCAGGGTAAAGGTGGGTGCCTGAGCCACGACTTGTGGTTATTGGCTCTACACTGCCCTGTGTATATGACCTACAGAAGAACAGCCAGACCAGGGTAAAGGTGGTGCCTGAACCAGACTTGTGGTATTGGCTCTACACTGCGCCTGTATGTATGACCTGCAGAAGAACAGGTTCACTCATTCTGCCGCATTCTACACTGCCTTTCCTCTGGACTCCGACGGAGTCCAGAGGAAAATTTACTATGGAAGTCTATGTAAACCAGCGGACGGTTTTATGGAAGTTTTTCTGCATGGTTTTGGTGTGTTGTTTATGGATGTTTCTGCTGGAAAAACTGCCTACGTTGGTTTTTACAAAGGTACATGAAATTTTGCATACATTAAAAAATTGCCCGGAAACCGTCCAAAGAATAACAGACCAAAAACCACGCAAAAAAAACACCCGAAATACTTATTGAAAACCAGCTGCTGTCAACAAAAATTGGACAAAATACTCTGGTTTAAAAATGCAGTTTTTAGGTTTTGGTTTTCAATGCGGTTTTAGTTCCATTTGCTATATAGACTGACCTTAGAGGTGAGGTGATAATATTTTGTTATGGTATAGTGGTGTTATTTGGTAACTGAATAATACATTGATTTAGTGGTTTAATACAATAGAAAATTGGTCTTAAAGCTATTTGTTGGTAATTTATATTAAATAATATTCTTTTTACATAATATTTCTTTATAGCAAAACCCCACTGCTTTGCATAACAAAACATGTGTATTTTATATGTTAATCTTGAGGTTTCTTAGCGCACATCAAAAAATGTGAGTTCCTTTCCAGGCCTGAATACTTTTCAGTGCATGAGGGTCCCAAATATACTCTGTTCTGATTAAAACCAGTGGTGGTCTGTTTGGGGCTGGTCTGCCTGGAGGAAAAACTGGGCATAATGGGCATGCTTGAGGGTGCTTAGATCTACGTGCCAAAACTTTTGAAAGCGGAAGAAAAGTGGGAGGGGTTTTAAGGGGCGGGGCGCAAGAAGCGCCACGGCAAAAAAAGTGCATGACCACGCCCATCGTGTTGGTGCACCACGCCCCTTAGAAAGAGCTACACCCCCTCCACCTAACTGCATAACAGCTCTGGAAAGAAAGCCAGGTAGATTCCTCTAGCCAGTTAATTGGAGGGTTGTAGGCAAGCCTGAAAGAAATGTGGTTATCAGGTTGTTTTTGAAAGGTGGTGCAAGTGGAGGGAGAGGTCTGATGTGTTGGTGGGGCAGTGAGTTCCAGGGAGTGTGGCGTGAAAGCACGGAGAGAAGTCTTGAGACGGTTGTTGTGAGGAAGCTGATAAGGGGGAGAGCTGAGGAGAAGGTTCCTGTGAGTAGCGGAGAATTGCGTGAGGGGAGATTTGGAAAGTTTGGGCGATGATGTATGGAGGGGAGAGGTCGTTGGCGGGAGCCTTGTAGGTCATGGTTAGTAGCTTAATTGGATTAGTTGGGGCGATGGGCAGGCCAGTGAAGGGATCGGGCAGAGGGGAGAGGCAGAGGAGTAGCGAGGAGAGAGGTGGATAAAGGGCAGCAGAGTTAAGGAAAGGGATTGGGGGGGTGAAAGGGTGCTAGGATGGGAGGCCACAGAGAAGGATGTTGCAGTAGGGTTAGGCGGGAGATGGACAAGGGCATGGACCAGCTTTTCGTAGTGTCAAAGTTGAGGAACGAGCCGGATGCGAGAGATGTTTTTCAGGTGGAGGGGGGCAGGCAGAGGTGAGGGTTTGGATGTGTGGTTTGAAAGATAGACCAGAGTTTTAGGAATTACCCCAAGGCAGCGGACTTGTGGGAAACGGTGAGAGTGTGGAGCCATTGACTGTAATAAGAGATCAGGGGCGAGGGTAGATTTGGGTTTGGTGGAAAGATGCGAGTTCTGTTTTCTCTACATTTAGTTTAGGAGACATGATGAGAAGAAGGAGGAAATGGAGGACAGACAGTCAGGGATCCGGCGAGAGTAGAGAAGTGACGTTTTGGGCCGGGGATGTAGAGTTGGGTATCATCAGCATTTTAGGTTGGTAATGAAAAGCCATGTGAGCTATGGCTGACCGGGCCAAGGGTGTAGATTAGAGAAGAGTAGTGGGCCATGGACTGACCCCTGGGGGTCACCAACAGAGAGTGGCCGGGGGGGGGAGGTGGAGCGAGAATGAGAGACGCTGAATGTCCCGATCAGGAGGTACGAGGAGATCCAGGAAAGAGCCAAGTCTGTGATGCCGAGGGAGGAGAGGATTTGTAGCAGGAGGGAATGGTCGACAGTGTCAAAGGCAGAGGACAGGTCTAGAGGAGGAGCCAGAGTAGTGGCGTGAGGCTTTAGCAGTTACTAGGTCATTAGTTTACTTTGGTTTAGGGCGGTTTCGTAGAGTGAAGGGGTCGGAAACCAGATTGTAGTGGGTCAAAAAGAGAGTTGGAGGAGAGGTGGGAGGGACAGCTGAAGATAGACGTGTGCTCGAGGAGTTTGGAAGCAAAAGGGAGCAGTGGGGATGGGGCGATAGTTGGCAGAGGGAAAAGGGGTCAAGGGGTTTTTTTTTTAGGATTGGAGTGATAGTAGCGTGTTTAAAGGAAAGGGAAGATGCCAGAGGTTATGATAGGTTTGAAGAGATGGGGTGAGGGCTGGGATGATAGGGGCACCCAGGTCAGGGATGAGGTGTGATGGCAGCGGATCAAGACTACAGGTAGTTAGGTTGGATTTGGACAGTAAAGAGGAAAAACTTGTCTGAGTGACTGTGGGGAAGCAAGTTAAGGGGGAAGAGCAGTTTGCAAGGGTAAGGGGGGATGGTGGGGACTGGGGGCTGAAGCTTTCTCTGATGTGGTTGATTTCGAAGGAAGTGAGTGGAAAAGTTGTCTGCT